>LJPK01000717.1:3805-33369 GCA_001430945.1 Amauroascus niger | reverse complement strand
CTGCGGCGGCAGGCGCCAACGCCGGATCGATCCTGCGCAAGCCGGGCCCCGGCTACGTGATGGCAGCGCCCGCCATGCCGCCGGCGTCCGAGCTCACCGTCGAAGCGGCGATGACCGGCGGCCAGACCATCCCGGCCCCGGTTGAGATGGGCCCGCAGGCGCGGCAGACCTTCGAGCTGGACAAGCCGCTGCGCGAAGCGCGCGACGAATTCGAGAAGAGCTACTTCGAGTTCCACCTGGCCAAGGAGGGCGGCTCGATGACGCGCGTCGCCGAGAAGACCGGCCTCGAACGCACCCATCTTTACCGCAAGCTCAAGCAGCTGGGCGTGGACCTTTCACGCGGGAAGCGCACACCGGGCTAGGCTATAATTTCCGGCTCACGGCCCGGTAGCTCAGTTGGTAGAGCAGCGGATTGAAAATCCGCGTGTCGGTGGTTCGATTCCGCCCCAGGCCACCAGAATCGCCTAAGCCCTTGATCTGTAATGGATCAGGGGCTTTTTGTTGTGAGCGGTGGAGCGCATGAGGGTTTGCCCACGTCCTACTGGCGCGGTGAGATTTGAATCCCTAAAATGAAAGAGTCACCAAGGAGGGTGTCCCCTATGAAACCTTCTGATTCAAAAGTCGTTGAGACAGCTCGT
Source organism: Amauroascus niger (assembly GCA_001430945.1). Classification (NCBI taxonomy): domain Eukaryota; kingdom Fungi; phylum Ascomycota; class Eurotiomycetes; order Onygenales; family Onygenaceae; genus Amauroascus; species Amauroascus niger. The sequence continues at coordinate 32,731 of LJPK01000717.1, read as the reverse complement.
CGGGTCGCGCAGAGCCAGTTCAGTCACTACCACCAAGTGATGTCTAACAGCTCGAAAGCCGCACCTCAGCGAAGTGGGCCGCAGGGCACCCCGCATAAACCTGTGAAGTCAAAATAAGCGCGCCACCTCCGGGTGGCTTTTTTTTGTGGGGAGGAGAAGGTCGTGCTCTACAGCGATCAGGATTTGAAGCGAGTGCAAGATGAGGTCGAAGAAGCAGACGTCGGCCGATCGGCATTCAGGCGTGACTACGGTCGGCTACTGCACTCTCCGAGCTTCAGGCGGCTGCAAGGCAAGACGCAACTCTTCCCAGGACATGAATCCGACTTCTTCAGAAACCGGCTGACTCACTCTCTCGAAGTTGCGCAGATAGCGAAAGGCATCGCCCAGATGCTCAATGCCTCGCATCCGGACTTCAAAGAGGACAACATCGACGTTGACCTCGTCGAGTTCGCAGGACTTGCGCACGACCTCGGCCACCCACCGTTTGGACACAACGGAGAACATGCACTCGACGACTGCATGAAGAAAAATGGGGGCTTCGAGGGAAACGCACAGACTCTACGCATCTTGGCGCGCGTAGAGAAAAAGAAGATCCGCCTTGAGCAAGATGCCGAAGATATCTGCGGAATTGCACCAAATGGGGTAGATCGGCGACTGGGGCTAAACCTGACGTACAGGGCCTTGGCCTCGGTACTCAAGTACGACAAGCAAATAGCGTTACGTCGCACGAAAAGCGCGTCCCTCGCTAAGGGGTACTACGGCAGCGAGCAGCCGCTAGTAGAGCAAGTCAAGCAGCATGTCGGCATCGTGCCTGACGTGAAGTTCAAGACCATCGAGTGTCAGATTATGGACATTGCGGATGACATCGCTTACTCGACATACGACTTAGAAGATGCCATGAAAGGTGGCTTCACGCACCCGCTGCAGTTACTCGCAAAGGTGCTTGGTGATCGCCGGCTTGTCGGGACTCTTTGCGAGAAGGTGGTGAAAGAGGTCGACGATGTTCAAGAGGCAGATGTCTACGCAGCCATCACTGACCTGCTTCAGAAAGAAGGGTTGGGTGACGATGCGATGGAAGCGTACGTCACCTCTAAGTTGATCGCTGCGGACGGGAAAATGCGGTGTGAGTTCTCCTCGAACCTTGTGGGTCGGTTCATGAGAGGTATACACGTCGATGCAGCGGGAGCAGATCTTAGGTTTGCCAAGCTCATTGTCGATCGAGATATTCGCGTCAGGATCGAGACGTTGAAGCATCTGAACTACCTACTCACCATCATGTCGCCAAGGCTGAAAGTGGTGGAGTACCGAGGCTACGATGTCGTGCGGACGATCTTCGAGACTCTGGATTCGGAGGAGGGCCACCTGCTACTCCCAGACGACCTCCGATTGATGTACGAGAGGTTGCCGGACAGTGACACGAAGCGCAGGCTCATTTGCGACTTCGTTTCGGGAATGACCGATCGCTATGCCGTGGAGTTCTACTCACGACTTCGCGAATCCGGGCCGACAATCTTCAAGCCCCTCTAGCTGGGAATGGAGAGAGGCGGCGTATCGGCGGCTCAATGCGTGCATCTCTCACTTCGCTTAAGGCGCATCGAGTTGAGGCGGAAGGCGCGCTCGGTATTTCGCCCGCCGCACTCAAAGTGCTACCTTAGCTGAGACAGTTATGGATTCACTATCGACGCGGGTGATCGACTAGGCGCTAGAAACATGCAGGGTGAACCCGTTCTGCCGCGCCGCCGCAGTCACGCAGCTCAGTAGTGACTCAAGCCACGCGGACACTGCGGCGCGAAGCGCTGCCGCGGGGCGGCGGGCAAACTTGAACACAAGAACACAACATGCCTTTTCTCGACTGGGTTAACAAAAACCAAGCCAAGGACAACGCGACTGCGATCCCTTACCACCTCCTGCGACAGCAGTCCGTGCATGGTGAGGTTGCGGGGGTGAATTCAGACAACCTGTTGATTCAGGGGGACAACCTGCTCGCGTTGAAGGCATTAACTCCGTTCTACGCCGGGCGCGTGAAGTGCGTCTTCATCGATCCTCCGTACAACACAAAAACCGACTTCGGCCAATATGACGACCGACTAGAACACAGCCAATGGCTGTCGATGATGTATCCGCGTCTCGTATTGTTGCGAGAGCTCCTGTCCGATGATGGGAGCCTTTGGGTCACCCTCGACGACAACGAGGCGCACTACTTTCGCGTAATGGCGGACGAGGTCTTTGGCCGCAAGAACTTCATCATAGATATCTCATGGCGCAAACGCGACGGCCCGCCGAACGATCGAACGATCGGGCTTGTGCACGACCATCTGCTCGTCTGGGCTAAGAGACGGGAACCGGGAGCGACGAAGACCCGCGCAGAGCTTGCGTTCAACCTGATGGAGCGCACCGAGAAGGCGAACGCTCAGTACCGAGTATTCAAAGAGCCGGGTGGCCCCGATTCCCGGGGAGCCTTTCGCAAAATCGACACCACTGCGAATGGTAAAGGCGGCCGGTTCGTAGAGAGCCTTTACTACGGAATCGTGAATCCTCACACTGGTGAGGAAGTATTCCCGAGGACTGGCACCTGCTGGCGGCATAGCCAGGAGGAAATGACACGCCTTCAAGAGCAGAAGCGTCTCTATTGGGGAGTTAAAGGCACCGCGACAACACCGATGCGGAAGCTGTTCGAATCCGAGGCCAAACAGGGAATGTCAGCGCCAAGCATCTGGGATGACGTCGCTCTGAATCAGCATGCTAGCGCGGAGATCGAGAGACTTTTCGGCGCAAAGGCAGCGTTCGAGACGCCGAAGCCCGAGCGACTCCTTTCGCGGATCATCCACATTGCTACTAAGCCTGGTGAAATCGTTCTGGATTCATATCTCGGATCCGGAACAACGGCAGCCGTCGCTCACAAGATGGGCCGCAGCTACATCGGAATAGAGATGGGAGATCACGCCAAAACACATTGCGTAGCCAGGCTGACGAAGGTCGTTGATGGCGAGCAGGGGGGCGTGAGCAAAGACTACAACTGGACGGGTGGCGGCGGTTTCCGGTTCTTCTCGCTCGGAGAGCCTGCATTTGATGGGGAAGGCCGGATCAATCGAGATGTTCGCTTCTCGACGCTCGGCACCTACATCTGGCACCTCGAGACCGGCAAGCCTCCCGAGCGAGCTGAATTTGATTCTCCTTGCCTCGGTGTTGCCAACGGAACAGCCTACTTCTTGCTCTACAACGGCATATTGGGCGATCTTCGTCCGCAAGGTGGCAATGTGCTGACGAACGAGGTTCTTAGCGCCTTGCGAGATGTCTTTCCTCATGACGGCCCGCGCGTGGTTTATGGAGAGATGTCTCGTCTAGGGGGTGCTCGACTCGCGGCTGAAGGGATCACGTTCAAGCAGATTCCCTACGACGTGAAAATGCGTTGACCAGGCGCGGCGCTCATCCAACCTATTCACGAGAACAGGACTCGAAATGGCATTCGGTCTGAAGGTGTATCAACAGAATGCGCTTGACGTTCTCAAGTCGTTCCTGCTGTCCACTCGTAGCAAGCCCGTTCACGACGCTTATGTGGCCAGCCTTGCTGCGCAGAGCCGGGCAGGTGAGTCCTATCAAGCCCTCTTCGGCGACGTGCCATGCGTCTGCCTTCGCGTCCCGACCGGCGGCGGCAAAACGATCATGGCTGCTCACGCGGTGGCGATTGCGGGAAATGCGGTGCTCGACAGGGATACGCCTGTCGCACTGTGGTTAACGCCGTCCGACACGATCCGGACACAGACACTTGAGGCCCTAGCAAATGTCCGTCATCCCTACCGTGAAGCGCTAGCCGAGCACTTCGGAGGTCGGGTGAGGGTGTGCGACCTTGAGAGCCTGCAGACAATCAGCCCCCACGATGTGGGCAAGGCTGCTGTGGTGGTGGTAGCCACCATTCAGTCCTTCAACGTGACAGACACCACGAAGCGCAACGTCTATTCGTTCTTTGAGGAGTTGGCACCGCACTTCGACAACCTTCTTCCACAGCTCGCAGCGGGGCTGGAGAAGGTCACCGAGGCGGATCTTGCAGTGCAGCCTTTTCTGACAAAGGCTGATCTCGGACGAGTGAAGTTTTCGGTGGCGAACTGGCTACACCTACAGCAGCCGGTGGTGATCGTTGATGAAGCTCACAACAACCGAACACACCGCTTCTTTGCATCGCTGGGACGGGTGAATCCGAGCTGCGTCATTGAGATGACTGCCACGCCCGTGCCGGGCAACAACGTGCTCTATCACGTCGGCGCAGCGGAATTGAAGGCCGAGCAGATGATCAAGCTGCCCATCGTCCTTGCCGAACATCCGGAGGGATGGCGCGAATGCTTGCGGGACGCAGTGCTAACGCGCGACCGACTTGAGGTGAGAGCGCAGCGCGAACCCACCTATGTGCGACCCATTGTGCTGGTTCAGGCGCAGCCGAAAGGCGGTGAAGCAGTTGTGGATGTTGTGCGTAAGCACCTTATCGAGCAAGAGCAGATACCGGAGGCGCAGATCGCGGTCGCCACCGGGTCTCAGAAGGAACTCGACGGCATCGACTTGTTCGACCCCGCGTGCTCGATTCGCTACGTGATTACGGTCGAGGCCTTGAAAGAAGGCTGGGACTGTTCGTTCGCCTACGTGCTGGCCAGCTTGCAGAGCGTGAACTCCTCGAAGGACGTGGAGCAATTACTCGGTCGTGTGCTGCGGATGCCTTATGCGCAGAACCGGCAGGACGAGGCCCTGAATCGTGCTTACGCGCACATCGTGGCCGAGAACTTCGCTCAGGCTGCGGCGACGTTGAAGGACCGGATGGTCCAGAACATGGGTTTCGAGCGCTTGGAGGCAGCTTCCATCATTGTTCCGCAACAGGCGTTGCCGCTTGAAGGCGGAGTAGGACGGGCCCCAGACCGATCAACGGCGGCACCGGTCGTTCCGGACTGCCATATCGAGCTGCCCCACGCCCCTGACACAAGCTACTGGCCTGACGAGGTCAAGGCCGTGCTCCAGGTGAAACAGACCAGCCAGGGGGTGACGGTGCTGCTTAACGGCGACACGAGCAACGACACGCTGACCCAAGCAGAGAAGTTCCTGAGCGAATCAGTACCTGTTGCGCATCGCGCGAAGGTCAAGGATCAGTTCGATGCGCACCGCGCCGTGCGCCGTGCTCTGCGCGCGCCCGCTCAACTCGGTGAAGAGTTTGCTCCCGTGCCGCAGCTTTGCTTAGAACTTGATGGCCACCTGGAGGTCGTTGAGCGCGAGACGCTTGCGAGCATCGGTGATTGGAGCCTGCTGGACCACCAAGTGCAGTTGGCGGGGTTCACGATCACTGAGACCGTCAACTCCTTCGAGATCGATGTCAACGGAGAGAAGGTTAAGTGGCGTCACATTGACGCTCAGCAGCTGCAGCTCAATGAAGCGATCAGCCACACCACACAGCAGGATCTCGTTCGATGGTTGGACGTTGAGGTTCGCCAAAGCGACATCGGCCAGCCACAGATGCAGGCCTACCTGGTGCAGCTCGTCAAGCACCTCACCGGGGACGAGCGGCGCCTACCCCTGACGGCGCTTGTGCGCGCCAAGTTTCAGCTAGCGCAGGCAGTGAAGCAGGAGATTGCCCGCTTGCGCGCTTTTGCGATGGCCAAAGGTTTTCAAGCGCGGCTCACTGACATGGCCGTTCCCGACGTGCAGAGTATGGTCCACCGAAGCTTCCGGTACCAGCCGGGTCAATACCCTGCTCGGAACGCGTACCAAGGCAGCTACGAGTTTTCGAAGCACTTCTATCCTACGCTTCACGACCTTCGCGAGAAGACTCCGTCCGGTCAGCGCAGTGAGGAATTCCGCTGCGCTCAGGCCGTAGACTCACACGCGAAAGTGAAGCGATGGGTGCGAAACATTGAGCGTCAAGAGAAGTTCTCGTTTTGGCTCCCGACATCCAGCGACTACTTCTATCCTGACTTCGTTGCGGAATTGACGGACGGGCGGCTGCTAGCGGTCGAATACAAGGGCAAACACCTGGCGACAGGAGACGATGCTGAGGAGAAACGCCAGGTGGGACACCAGTGGGAGATGTCGAGCGGCGGGCGCTGTCTGTTCCTTTGGGCTTTAGACCAAGACGAGGCGGGGCGCGATGTCTTCCAGCAATTGGCATTCAAACTGCGTTGACCTGCCCACATGTCGGGCGGTGCCGTTGAACACTGCGAGCTAGACGAGAGCGAGAGCGAGCTCAGGCGAGGCAGGGTAGTGCACTAACGGCCACTAGACATAAATCGATATTGGGTCGACGACACCGCGAGGTGCGGGGTCAAAGGGACGTGCCTCAAAAACACCTGAGGACTACTGCGATGACTTGCACTGGCCCATCAGATTTGTGCCGGTCCAGCGCACATTGGCGATCGAGGCTCCCTTCGCAGATCCTGCTTTGTAGGAGCCGCAATCGAACCAATAAACTTTGCCGTAGCCACCTCTTCGGTCCGAAACCACATAGTGATCTCCGCCACCAACTCCCATCATTGCTCTCTTTCCCTTACTGCAGTCGAGAGTGGCATTTCCCCACGGACCGGTCCCACACCACGCAACACTGACTTCCTTGGCGCAGATGTTCTGCAGCTGGCTGCCTCCTTTATCCGAGCCGTGCAATTCGAAGCAGCTTTCCGCATGAGCAGGACCCGCTGCAACATCGGACGGGTCTCTTGGCGCTGCTGTTTGCTCTTTCGGCTTTGCAATTTGCCCTGACGGCGGGGTGGGGCCAGCAGCCGTCGAATTTTTAGCGGGGCCGTCCTGGTGACACCTCACCCGCTCTACGTAGCTGGGCAGTGAGTCGCAGCCGTTTCGCGGTGCGCTGCTCGGCCCCGATGGTGCAGCATTGGACCGGGAAGTCTCAGGCCCTGGGTTCGGCATCCCCCCTTGGTTTTGAGGCGCCCGCGCGGCTGCCGCCGAAGTCGCTGCTGCAGCATGGCACTGAATGCCGCGCCCCTTCTCTTCGACTTTGCTAGTAAGCATGCCGATCTTGTGACCCCACAAATTATTAGTCGGCAGTGAGTTCCGCCGCAGCCAAAAACGGTTGTCCTCCTGAACTACTTTGGCGAAGATGCCCCATTCCTCGGGGGTCCAGCTACTAGAAGGTTTACCTTTAAGCTGATCTAGCTGGGCACAAGAAACTTCAGGACCGTCAAAGCAATGGTAGTCAAGAAAGAGAGTTGCTGAACGGCCTTGGTTCGTCACCGAGTTGAAGAGATCATTAAAGCGACGGATGCTTTGATCGCCTTCTGCATAAGTTCCGCTGCACTGCACCTGGCCCCACACTGGAAGGGCAAAACTCCAAAACACGGCGAGTAGGCATCGAGCGATAGGATTGCGCATTCGGGCCCCCAAAAAAACACTTTCGATTTCTACTCAGGCGCGAGGCGCTGACTTGTGACGTCCGCACTTACTCAAATCGAAGCTCGCGCCGCAACAGATCCAAGTAATGCCTTCCGGCACTCCGCCCCACCGGCACGTAGCTCGGCGGGGCACGTGGCGCCACTACTCGGGGCAGTTCTGAATGCACCTTCTCATCGACGTCTTGAAGGCGAAGTCACCTGAGGCCGCAGTTCCGAAGATGTACCTCCGACCGCCGGCGTACTCATCGATGATTGGACGGCTGCCGCATGTGAAGGCAGAGCATTGCAGCCATCGGCCTCCCCATAGCGTCTCAAAGCCCGTAGTAGCGGCGTAAGGGATCAGGTTGATGACGTAAACCGTTCCCGCTTGCAGCGGTGCCGGTGTTGTCATCGTCAGATTTGCCCACCCGTAGACAGTAGGCGTGGTCGTATGGGTGGTGACCGGCGAGGATGCCACGACATTGCCCGTGTTGAGCTCAACCACTTCCACTGCCAACTGTGTAGTCACTGCACCGGAATGGAGGTGACTGTAAAGAAGCAGCTCAACTTCAGTTAGTTCGCCGGAGGATTCGGCAGTGAAAGACTGGCCAAGGCTTCGTACGCCTACTTGCGCTTGATTGAAGTACAGCTGTATGTTCTGCAGCGTGTTTGGGTAGGCGCCAGTAGGCTGGAAAGAGGCGCCCGCGAAAGCTTCATAGACTGGAGCCGGAAGGGGGACGTTCGTGTTGATCTGCACCAGCACGGCGTTCAGCTCCGCGGTCGTGAGGTTCTTCAGCGAAGGTATGCTCTGCAATATGTCCATTCGCTGCGATGTATTCAGTGGAGCAAGTGTTGTCTCCAGTTCCGCTCGAATCTTCGGAGGCAACTTGTCCCAAGCCTTTGCAGCTGCTAGTTGCGGCGGCGATAGCGGACCGAAAGGCGACTGAGCGACGACAAGCGTTGACGCGGCCATACTGATCGCGAAGCACAGAGCACGGACTTGAAGACGCATGTCAATCCTTACTGCAATTGAGGTTTGGGCGTAAGAGTTTACGCACGGGTGTAGGCAATTGCCGATGTGAAAATAGCTTCACGTCCTACGGATTTGTGTCGAGCAGTGGCTCTGCGGCGAATATGCCGACTGACCAGAGCAGGCGATACAGGTCTAAGACGGAGGCGGCAGTCAAAATATGACCTCCACATGGGAAAAAAGTACAGCCGTTAGCTCGTCCGATCGGCGCCCGGAGGACTTCAGCTCATCGGTTGTAGCATCCGTGGATGCGGGAAACCATCGAGAAGTACAAAGAGGCAAGCGCCGTCGAGTGCGCTGCATTCAATGTGCTTCTGGACACCGCTCATGAATCTTCCGCTTACGCAGATCGTCTGAAGGTATGGGAGGAAGCAGTTCAAGCAGCTGATGCGGCTAGAGCGGTCCTGCTAGATGGCCTTCGGCTACAACCCGGCCTACAGTCGGGGGGAACAGGCTAAGCACGTGGACAAGCTCACAGCAGATTACGACGCCGCAGTCAAAGAGGAACGCCGGTTGTGGGCGTCTGTTAAAGGCAAGCATCCGGGGGCCGATGGTCATGACCCCATCAAGTGGGAACAGTGGCTGCAAGCGGCAGCGCAGGTTCGAGCACTGAGTCTTCGGCTAAAAGCCTGGACAAAGTCGGACGACTAGCGTGGCAGCTTGACGGCCCGCCCTCGCAGAGGTTGTGGCTGATCCGGGCGACTTTCCCGCGCATAAAAAAGAACGCCCGACACGACGACGGGCGAAGAAGAATCCCATGGACGGGGATTGACCGAGAATGCTGACGAATATTGAGGGGTTTGCCCACGCAGGTTCTGTAAGCGTCCTTCCAGCGGTTCGTCTGAGTCACTCCCGCGATGACGTAGGAGAGCACGCCGAATGAGCAAGCCCTGCGGTGCCTCTCTACGCTCCGGACGCTGTGCCTTCAAGGCTGCACCTAGCTCGTCCCAGGCAACGGATTCACTGCCATCGAGAAGTTCTTCGAGACGCCGACGGGCAGCGGCCAAGGCGAGCGTTGCAGCCTCGGTGACATTGTTCGCGGCAGTGCCCCGCTCCCTTTTGCGATGCAGGTCGTCGACGCGAAGTAGCTCGTCACGGGAGCTGCGAAGATCTTGTAGTAGCCAAGCACTTGCCCTGGCTTGTTCGATGGCCTACTTGCCGCGTACGCAGCCACGTAACACCCAGCGACTTCCAACTCGGCCAGCTCAGAGATCGTGAATTGCATCGGCTGAGTTTTGTTCCTGCTCTTTGATTTTCTCGTCCGCGCCACAGGAGCTTCTGTAATCGTCGTCCTACAAAAATAGCTGCTTAGTCGAAAGACGGCAGGCAGGGTCACCGGGCAGAGTTCCAAGCGGGTCTCACCGTTAACGCCGGACTTGCTTGCGCCGGTCAACGTGCGGCTTGAATGCCGCAGCCAAGTCGCGGTCGACCTCATCAAGCTTTCTCAGAGCCGCCAGGGCAGCGAGCTGCACCTCAGATGTCTTCTCACGCGCCGGCTGCAGCACTGGAGACTGGCTATGTTTCGCGTCCTTGTCCGGCATGCCGCACTGTGGGACTGCGGTGTCTGCAACCTTGAAGGGGCTAGGAAGTTCTCGAGGTCGGCTAAGTCTGACGTACCTAAGCCATCCCGCTTCTAAACGCGGTTAGGAAATTTCACAGCAACATCGGATCGGGCCGGTCAGCTTCGGTTGTTCCCACACATCCGTGGAGTCTGGCGCTGCGGCCGATTCAGAGCTCACCGCTCGTCAGACCGAGCAGCGTTCCTACATGCGCGAATTACCATGGAATGCTAATTTCTGAGCGCCTATTAACGAGTCCGTACTAAGGTGAGCAAGCAAGCCGGTCCGTCACATTCCAGCGAACGATTCCGAGCGCAACTGGAGCGCTGGAAGGAGTTGGAGCGGGCTGCAACCACTGCTGAGCAGCAGTTGCGGGTGGCAGGGCGGCTGGGATCGGGACCTGAAGCGCGAGATCTCTTTCGGCAGGCAGCAGCAGCGCGCCGCACGGCGGACGCTTACCTCACTGAGATACTCAGCGGTAAGCCAGTGGACAGATAGTTGCTTGGGCGGCGGCGTTGCCGCTTGGGCGGCTGATTACGATTCTCCGGAGTTCAGGAGTTCACTTGTCCACGGTGTCGCCGATGGACGGTAAGGAGTCAGTCTCTCCGCCTTGTGAACAACCGCCCCTTAGAGAGCAGCGATCAGCTTCAGTATCTTGGCCTTCTCAGCGACCAGCAAGTCCGTCGCAGCTTGGAGCCGGGCCCGGTCGTGATCAGGCAGCGGCAAAGGCAGAGACTCCAAGAGCTCGCCAAGGCGCTCAAGCCTACCTGTGATGCTCTCCAGATCGAGCATCAAGTCGGTTATTTGTGACCGTTCTCGATACAGAAGCATGCATCGATTATCCGGATTCCTCGGCGGGTAACCGATCGGCTTGAGCCTGAGAAATCTACGACGCTAGAGCTGTCCTCCCACGGACGTGGGAAATTGGCACATTTACACAATCGCTGAGCAACGCAATAGAGATCACGCGGACCAGGCTCAACGTGAATGGCGTCCTCGAAACTCCAAGGCACGTGCCGAAAGTCCATGCATGTTCCGGCGGGTGGAGACGTGGTCGTCCTACGGGGGCAGTCAAAGTCGCACGCGAAGCTCACCGCATCAAGTGCCATATGAAGTCCCAAGCATCCCCGACCAAAGAGCGCCCTGCGACGCCGAAGCAGCCGGACTCGAATGTGCCAGACGCCGGTAGGGCTGGCCGTAGCGGGCAGGGGAGTGCAAGCCTGCTGGAGCATCTTCGACTGGAGCGCAAGGCGAAGGCGACAGCCCGAGCATCCCGCCGCAGTTAGACGGCCAGGCTTTCACATTGGGCTGGTGAGCCACGAATGGGTGCGGACATCCAGCAGGGGTGCGGCCACGTACAGGAGGGTGTGGAGCACTATCGAACAAAAACGGATGATCTTGCTCAGGCGGCGTTTGTCGCTTGGATGGCAGCCTACGACGTGTGGCAGGGGCGCGAAAGGGCTGTTCTGCAGGCAGTCCAGCTTGGAGTGAGGGGCCGCGACGTCAAGCAGTTGGTCCACGACACGGACCTGCTCTGCCAAGTGGCTCGCGAGTTGTTCGCGGTCTACCTAGTGGCCGTCGGGGGACGCGTGGACTCTTGGCCAGGTCCCCAGGGGATGTCAGACAAGTCTTGATGACGTACGGTGACGCTCCAGTTTCCTCAAGGAGCGCATGACTTACTCGCACGACACAAGCAGGCAGAGCAAGATCGTGCATGCCCAATCTTGAACTTGAGCGAGAGCATCTCCGGTTGGCTGACCAGCACATTGCCACAGCGCTCCAGAGCCTTTCTGTGATGGAGCAGGTTGCGGCCGATCGTTCACAAGACGGCATCCTTCACGACGAGGGTGAAGTGGCGCTCCTCGCCGCCCACGCTGGACTTGCGGCATTTCGACAGCACCGAGCGCTGATTCTTGCAACCATTGAAGACATCCAGGCTGGACTTCTGCCCTCCAGCACCTAGCCCAAACGTGCCTAGCGTATGCCACCTTGGCGATCACCATTGAGGAGCACGCACGTCGAAATTGCAGGAGCCTCAGTGCCGGTCCATCTCGCGTGTACGCGTCGGACATTTGCATTTAGAAGAAATAGGAATACAGTCCAGCTGATCGGCTCTGCGACTTTCCTCGTGCCCTAAGTTGCTCGCCCTAAGCCGGGCTGCCGTCGTCTGCTATCGCACTTCTTGGAGTGCGCATGGCCCCCTACCATCCTGTCTTTACTGAGTGGACCGCCGTTCAGTCCGAAGCGCTTGCTGCTGAGAAGCAGTTGCTCGAAGCCAGGCTGGACTATGCGCGCGGGAGCGGGCCGCCACCGGATGCAGAGCTGGTCGATCGGGCTAGTGAGCTACGAAGGCGGGCGAGTTCATTGCTGCCACAGGCGCTTGCCGAGATGGAGCAGATCGCCAAGAGCATCAAGGCACCGCACGTGCAGATCGTTCATCCACTCCAGCCAAGGCTGCCGGAGCGCACTCGAGGCGGAAGTGTCCCGTGATGTCTGGCGCTGGTTTGACCTGTCAGCGGGGTTGGTCAAGGTGAATACCGTTTCAGGGCTCGCAGGTGATCTTCGATCCGACGTTTCTCTGCCTCAGCTCGCACTAGTGCGTCCTCGAGCGAGCTTCGGTCATCTTTGGCCATCGGGACAGCCGCAGTGGAGTTCAGCAAGCCGCGTAACAGCTCACGCCGCTGAATGACGCTTTCAAGCGCCACCATCAATTCGTCAAGCTGCGGCATTGGCGGATTATGCTGACTGCAATCAGTTTCACCACTCGCGCCCCTCCTGCCACCCCGGTCGCTTGATCTTGCGCCACTCATCGCTGCGAATGCCCGGCAAGTACTTACCCTGCCGGCGCTCGGCCTTCACGCCTTCGATCGGCAACGCAGTCGCCAGTGCCTTTGAAGATGTACGCTCTCGCCAAGAGGTCGCCCACCATGCCGGGTGCGAAAAGACGCCTCACGTGCTGCGCTCGCTCGTATCCAGGATCGCGGTTGCGAAGGTCGTGAGATCCTCAATGATGCTCACATCACGGGCGGTGAATCGCTTATCGCGATGAGTCAGGACCCAAAGCGTTCCCACGAGCTTTCCCCGTGAGGCAAACGGCGAAAGCAAGGCCATGTAGATCGGCGGCGCGATCTGCGCGATGTAGTCGAAGTGCCTGACCGGCTCTTGCATGACCAAAGTGCGACCGCGCTCGACAACCGTCCCGCACGGACTGAAGTCGCGGGGCATCGTCCCATTAACGTACGCTGCAAACGCTCCAACCGCAGCGCGCCATCTAAAAACTGGCTTGCCGTTTTCAACGTCTTCGATGCTTACGCCGGCTGAATCCGCACCTGTCAGCTCTAGTGCTGAATCAAGTAGGCGAGTGAGTGCGTTGTCCGGATCCTGTGCGAGCGTCTGGAAGAAAGACTGCAGGGCATCATCCTGACTGTTCGCAGCATTCCCAGAAGGCGCAGGGTCCGGCGTGACGATCACGCTATCCACAGAAGCCCGCTCGCTTGCTCTCGACATGGCTCAGTCTAGACCTAATGCCGTGGTCGGGCTATGTCATCGTCGGCGGGATCGAAGCCAGGCGGACCGGTTGGCGCTGGTCACGGCATGGCAGCCCATCGGATCTCGGGAATCCGTTCCGGCGAGCACAGCCAGGTCTGCGGGTAGCGGCCACGTCCTTACGTCCCTGCGGCAGCTGTTCGATGCCCGCGGTCAAGAGCGACCTGCGGAGCCCAATCACCCGTGCGTCGGGCATCACGCCATTCTGCCCCGGCCTTGCCTTGAGGCTTCGGCACGTCGTTTGCCGCGAAAACGCCATGGACCGCCACCGTCTGCAGCGCGACCTGGACGAAGCGAGGCGGAACCTTGAGAAAGCAGTGGAGAGACTACGCAAAGCCCGAGAAGTGCGAAGCCCGTTGATCGGTCGCGTTCCGACTGAAGGGCCGGTGCATCACCGCGAGCAGGAAGAGCAGAGTCCTAAGGAGACTGATGAGTCACGTCCGCGGACGTGATTCAACGCCGCCGGTCGAGCGCCTCCTGCGACCCCGGTCGCTTGAACCTCTGAGCAATCGTTGGACCGCACGCCTGGCGGATGAAGACTGGCCTCGTCTTCGCCATCACGCTCTCGAAGATGGGGCGCTCGTGAGCCAGCGCTCTGCCTCAGTCAACTCGGTGAAGGTGCGGAAATTGATCCCGGCTTTCTGAGCTGCCTTCTCGCTGGTGCCCACCCGGAATCGCAGCGCAACGACACTCGCAACACGGTCAAGGCCTTTCAGGGCGGAAGCGAAGTGGGTGCCGAGATGCAGATGCTCAGTAAAGCCCAACGTCGGCTCGACTCCCAGTAGATCAACCAAGACCAGGCGCTCACGTTTCATGTGCGCCACTCTCGCTGCAACATCTGCGACCGCCATCAAGTCGCACAACTGCGCGGTGCCGCTGCCGACGACCAGCAGGTACGGGCCACCGTGATTGATCGCGATGTTGAACATCATCGTGATGCTACGTCAGGCACCCAGTCGTGCGACCGACACACGTGGCCGCCGGCGTGTCGTGTGCATTCGGGGCGCAACGTAGCAAGTGGGTGCCACTGGTGCCGCGGTGAGGTCGAACTGCTAAGCGTCAGCGAATCTGCTTAGAAACGCGCGTTCACCTAGTCAGACTGGTAAGCCCACCGCCGAAGCCGATCACCAGAACCACGATGCCAGCTGTAATGAAGCCGAGGATGAGAAGCGCCGGGATCGCAGCGATAGCCCACTTGACCATGAACCAGACCATTGACCAGAAGGGCATGTTGATGTCTGTCACGACCACCGAAGCAGAACGATCTCGACTAGTCATGACTGCCCTGTCGTGGCGATGTGCTCCTGGCGACGCAGCATCAGCATTGAGCGTGGGTTCTCGGCGGCCTTGAAGCTCGGACACTCAAGCCTCCTCGCCTAACGCTCTCGCGGCTTCCCTCTTTCCCATCAGCCGTAGTCGGGCGATAGCCTCCAACTGCTGCTGACGCGGCCGCGTTTTCCCACTTTCCCAGTGATAGACGGACAGAGCACTGACGCCCATGATCTTGCCTGCCTGTTGCGCCGACAGGCCAAGGCGCTCTCTGTGCTTTTTGAGGCCGTCGGAACGAAATCGCAGTCGGGGGCCGCTGTCGTCTGTTAGCGCTGACTGAGCGACGCTGCCCTTCTTCTGCACCGCCTGAAGTTGTCGCTCAAGGGCCTCAAGGCGTTTGCGCATCACAGCAATCACCTGGCGGTGCGCGACAACTGCCTGCTTCAGCGTTTCAGTTTCCGCCCTGGCCTCTTTGCGGGCGACGCGACTGATTTCGGCTTTCAGTACAGATGCGACGTTTGGCATCACGCCATTCTGCCCTTTCGGACCTAAGCCACTCTAAGTAGACCCGCTACAAGTCCTTTTCCCCTGCGGCTCGAATCCGGTCTGCGAGCGCGAGGAGCATGTCGGTCACTTCGTTAACGAGTCGGCTCATCTCACGTATCTCGGTGCGAGTCGCAGTTCCTTCATTGTCCTTCCGCCGAAGCTCGCGGATCCTGGAGTTCATCGCCGCAATCTCCTTCCTCATTTGCTTGATCGGAAGAGTTGCATGTGATTGCGGCAGGCTACGTTGGAGATTGACTCGCGGTGCAGCCATCCCGGGCTTGGACCCGGACTTCGCCACGGCTCTCGGAACTCTCTGCTTGCTGGGCCTGACAGCAGCTTGCACCGCTAACGGCTGCTCGCTGGGCTTTACGGCATCGAGGATGTGAAGTACCCGGTCCCACAGTTCGTAGATCGTCAGTCCCAAGGCTACGGCGATCACATCCATAGCGTTCAGGGTCGGATTCGCCTTGCCGTTCTCGATTCGGCTTAGGTAGGTCTGATAGAAGCCGCACCTCTCAGCGAACTCCACCTGGCTCCAGCCGGCATCAGTCCGTAGCTGGCGCACGCATCTGCCAAATCGTTCTGAGAGGGTCTCCTTCACTGGCGAGACTCTCAGCGAGATGCTTTAATTCACATACACACTAATTCGTATACGGCGGCAGCTTCGCCGTGCACAGGCCGTTGGCCGAAAGGGGGAAAAGGGGTAAAGCGGCAACAGCAGCCGCGTCAGCTCGCCTTGGCGGGCACAACCACTCAATGGAGGAAGGTCATGGAAAAGTCAGTTAGGTGGCAGACGATCTTGTGGATGATGCTGCTGTCATTGGCAGGTTGCTCCGGCGAGTCAGCGGACAAGATTGCCGTCTCCAAAGCTCCGAAGATCGCGATCGCAGGGTTCAAGTCCCTGACTTTTGGAACTTCTGCAGAGCAGCTACGTGGCTTGGGGTTCAAGTGTGAAAACAAGGGCCCCGGCTTCAAGTGCAGCGGCGGCAAGGACACACTCTTTGGCAAGGAAGGATCCGTCTCCGCCAGCGGACCGCAGGGGGTCGGCGTTGTAGAAGTGAATGTGAGCGTTTCGGATATGGGTCCCACAGAACTCATTGCCGCGTACACAGCAGCTTTCGGGGCACCAAAGACGTTCGTGTATACGAGCTTGCTCGGCTATCGCGTGGAAACGAACTACTGGTTATCGGATGAAGGGGCGTCGGTCTCTGTCAACCGAAACTTGGACACTAGTGAAACGACGCGCGTGCCGGGCATCGGCATGTTGCTGCGATCTTCGACGGCTACGTACGCCAACAAGGGGGAGACAGCCTACCTGCTGAAGGAGGCTCAAAAGTATGCGGCAAAGCCGCGCGACTACTAAGCGGTTTCGACGCTGGCATTTGTAGAGACTCGTTTGCATCATGGGCTAGCACGCTCCAGTAGCTGACCCGAACTCAATCCATTGCGCGCCTGCTGTCCACGTGACGGGGCGCGTTTTCACGTCTGAAGGAGAAACACCTGATCTGGATCATCCCCGCGGCTGTTGCTGCACTCTCGTTCTTCAAGCTCGGAAGCCTCTACGTCTGGGTGCACGTGATGTCCCTGGTCATAAAGGCACTCGTCGGAGCCTGCCTGCTGCTCCTCACTGGCGCCGCAGGTGTGCTATGTCTGCGAATGCGATGGCATAGACGCAAGTAAGAGCCACCCGCCCCCAACCCCCTGACGCCCTCGGTTCACGCCCTGGGCGTCTTTTTTTTTGTGGAAAGGAAACTGCATGAAGGAGTCCCCGTGATCGTCCTCCTGACCATTGAGGACGCTGCCAAGGTGCAGCAGCCAGAGCTGCGCTCAGTCGCCTTGAGTCGCCTGCAGTCGCTCGACTCGGAGGAAATGCTGGGCGGAGAAGCGCCAAGTGCCGTGATCGTGATGGAGCCCGGCGACGACCTGGACGGACTCAGCGGCCGTCTTGGCTTTGACGTCCTGTCAGCTCGCTACTCGGATTGCCGCTTTGACGAGTGCGGATACGCACGCACGTTCGAGGTGCTGGAGGAGCACTCAGCGTTCTTCGAGATCGTGTTTGTCCTCAGCGACTACGGAGACGGTGCTGTCGTCTTGGTGCAGAAGCAGCAAGGCATCGATGCCGACTTGCTTGCCTTGTGCGCCATGCATGCGGTTCCCGCACCTGAGGAACCGTCGTGACCTATCTCATTGACCCACCAACGGCCACCTTCGGGTGGCTTTTTGTTGCCCTAGGAGGACCCATTGACCCCACTGCACCCGATCGTGGAGGCACTCGTTTGCCGCCTGGACGAGAACCTGAACGAAGAGTTCGAGGAGCGAGCCGGCGTCATGCAGTTCGAGGCTGGTAAGCAGCGGGAGCTTGCCGAAGCCCTCGCGCTACTGGAGGTGATTCGCAGACACCCACTGGCAGTTTCCCAGCTCTCTGTGTTCCAGGCAGTTCTTGGCGGCGAGCCGGTGACGGTTCTGGCCCGTGACCACGCCACAGGAACAGCCCGCCTGGCTGCCTTAGGTGCCACAGGGGT
This sequence comes from Amauroascus niger, assembly GCA_001430945.1. Lineage (NCBI taxonomy): Eukaryota > Fungi > Ascomycota > Eurotiomycetes > Onygenales > Onygenaceae > Amauroascus > Amauroascus niger. The sequence continues at coordinate 14,907 of LJPK01000717.1, read as the reverse complement.
GTCCACCGGGGACCTGCCCAGGGCCCTGTCATCCCTCGGCGGAACGGCCCGCCTAACTCCTCTGTAGCCCTCCCCAGAAAAGCGAGGAAAGCGGCGTATCTGAAATGAAGGACTTCCCCTTCGACCACCAACTATCTCAAGGAGAACCACTTGGAACATCGAATTCTCAAGGCCGCTACGTGCCTGTCCCTCTCGGGGCGGTCGATGCTGACCTATCACCTGGGCGCCAGTGCTGCAGGAGACGTCTGCTTCCGCATCTGGGACACCGACGGCAAGGGCATCTATTCGAAAGAGTGGGTGTGTGCCGGCGACATCCAGAAGGTGCTCGCACAGCACGAGTCCATCGCCGCTCCCCTGCTGCTGCCGCTCTTCAAGGTCGGCCGCTCAGTGAACAGCGCGGGCTTCCTCCTGGCTGCCCTAAAGAACGAGGGGCTCGTCACGAACCATCCAGAGGAACCTCACCGGTACGTCCGTGTGGAGTCGCTGGCGTTCGTGGAGGAGGTCACTCGCCTGATGAAGGCGGGGGTCAGCCTCGATCCCGAACAGGTGCCCGCGATGAAGAAGCGGCGCAGGGGTAGTCGTGTTCCTGCCTGGACAGCTGAGACCGAGCAGGCCCAAGGCTAGGCGCTCGATGCTCATTCAGATCGCTGCTCTTGCTGCCCTGATCTTGGTGGCCGCTGTCCTCACTCCACTGCACGCCATGGCTGTTGTCTGTGCCTGCGTCCTGCTGGTCCTGTTCCCCATCCAGTCTGTGCTGATCGCTGCAACCACTGCAGTTGCCTATGTGCTTGTCAACCAACTTACCAGGAGAAAACGTCGTGGAAATCGAACTCGAAGACTGCATCGCTTCCGTGATTGATCGTGTGCTTGCGCAGGACCTTCCCGAGGAAGCCTATGCGCAGGCTCTGGCTGCTGAAGCCGAACTGCTTGCCTGCGCAAGTAAGGGCGACTGACGTCCCGAACACGCGCACACCTCTCCCTCTTCCCCCCTTTTCCCCCTTCCTGACCACCACATCCGCTTTCGTGTGGAGGCACAGCCATGGCCGGCGAAGGGGCCACCTTTGGAGTTCACAAATGACATCACCGATCTACCGCGAGCAACTGAGCGAAGCGCAACGCGGGCCTCACACCGCCAAGCTGTTTGGCATTCGTTTCCCGCTGATGGTGGAGCCCTACACCTTCGACAGCGCGGGCGCCCTCTCCGAGCAGTACGACGGTGGCTACTGGGAGTTCTATGCCCTATGCAACGGCGGCTTTTACATGGCGCCGACCAGCCGCGAGGCCTTCCACGTGGTCTGTGCCAACGGCTTCGAGGGCGACCTGTCTGCGGACGCCTTCGGCATCACAGCATGCCTCCACGCCTACAGCTATCTGTCGTTCGCTGCAGACGAGAAGCTGGCGGAGGAGTGCGCTCGTCAGTACTACGCGCTGCGGGAGTACGCGGGCCAGCACTCCGAGGCGGCGTCTATCTGGAAGGCGACAGACTAGGTGGTGACGTCGGGGGTCAGACGGACGTCGGGGCTCTCGGCACGTCGGGGGCTCCGACCACGTCGAGGTATTCATTTCGACGTCGAGGTATTCACTTCACGTCGGGCGTCTAGGGACGTCGGGGTAGTAGAAGGACGTCGTTGCGTGGCGTCTAGAAAACACCTCAAAAAAATACCCTTTAGCGCCGGAAAAGCGTGGCTAGACTCGCGCCCTCGGTCGATCCTCATTGATCGAGATGCAGGTGATCTCACCTGACGCTCGTCGCCACTCGCTCCTTAACAACCCAGTACATGTGCTTGATGCGCTCCGGCCGTTAGCCTGATCGCGACCATGAGATTTAGGGAGTCGTTCTGCCTCCCGCCTTAGAGCCCGCATGTGTTGGCTCACAAGAATCTTTTTGTTTTTCATGGAAATTTTTTCTGAATCATTTGCCGTCCCAGCTGTTGTTGCGGATGGCGCCCCCGAGAACCGGGAAAACGGGGAAGCTGGCCCCGAATCTGACACCTCCCTTGTCACCAATACCGCATTCCTCGCCGCCATCTACGGCGAACTTCCAGAGGGTGTAAGTGCGGTTGTCTGCTCAAAGCAGGGCGATCCGACTGAGGGAGGGTGGACAGCAATGCCGGCAGCTTCGGCGCACAACCGATGCGGGCCAGCCACCAACAATTATCTGAACTGCTCTAGCTTTCGAGTCACCGAGGACGGAGTGCGAGCAAGGAAGGAGCATCTCCACGCGTGTCATTTCTTGATGCTCGATGATCTCGGGACCAAGGTGCCGCTGGAACTCCTGAGCGCTCTACCGCTGTCGTGGCGAGTAGAGACCAGCCCTGGCAACTACCAAGGCGGCATCCTCCTCCGCGAGCCAATCACTGATGCGGCGATGGCCAACCAGCTCCTGGACGCACTGATTGCTGCAGGGTTGTGTGACGCTGGAGCATCTGGACCCACAGCGCGATGGGCGCGATTGCCGATTGGCATCAACGGGAAGCTCAAGTACCGGGCAGACGATGGCACACCATTCCGCTGCAAGCTCGTTGAGTGGAATCCGTCGCTGAGGTACACCCCAACTGAGATCGCCGATCGGCTGCACCTGAACTTGCACAAGCCGGCTCAAACCCCGAAGGGGAGAGTGCCGCAAAGACCAAGGACGGAGAACCCCTTCTTCGTGGAAGCCGCAGACGAGAACCCAGTGGTCACGGCTTTGAGGACGCATGGCCTCTACAAGCGCTTGATCTCGCCTGGAAAGCACGAGGTCACATGCCCTTGGGTCCACGAACATACTGACGCACAGGACACCGGCGCGGCTTACTTCGAACCGAACAGTGAGTTCCCAGTGGGCGGCTACTGCTGCCAGCATTCGCATCGGGACCAGTACCGCATACCGCAACTGCTTCAGCATCTGGACGTAGGGCTTGTTGATGCCCGGAATCGGCCGACGATCACGGTGGCGCCCGGTGCCATGCACTCCGCTGTTGATGCAGCCGAGAGAGTGCTGGCGGGAAGCGGGAGGTACTTCCAGTCAGGTGGAATGATTGCGACCGTCGGCAAGGATCCTGTTACTGGTGACCCAAGAATCATCCCGGCCAACGTTTCCTCGCTCACGCTTGATCTGTCCCGCTCCGCCGAATGGGTTTCGGAAGGCAAGGACGGGGCGAAGTCGATTGACCCGTCTCCCAAGCACGTCAAGGCCCTTCACGAGTCTCAAGAGTTTCGCCACCTACCAAAGCTCATAGGCTTCGCGCGGCAGCCTTACTTCAGGGACTCGGGCGGGACTCTCGTCAGTACCTCGGGCTACGACGCCGAGTCCGAAAGGATCGGTGTGTTTGAGGCGTCGAAGTACCGGTTACCAATGCCTACCCGTGAGGAAGCTGAGAAGGCTCTGGCGGAACTGAAGAGCTTGCTGTCCGAGTTTCACTTCGCATCCGAACAGGACCGGGCGGCTACCCTTTCCGCGCTGCTCACCGCAGCTGTCCGGCCGAGTCTGCCAGTAGCTCCGGCGTTCCACGTGCAAGCCTCGACACCTGGCAGCGGGAAGACGTATCTGTGTGAGTTGATCGGGCTGTTTGCGGGACCTGCTCCCAACGTCAAGGTCACCTACCCGGCGAGCGCGGAGGAGGCGACCAAGATGATGTTGGCCGTGCTGATGTCCGCCCCCGGCGTAGTCGAGTTTGACGATATGGACAGCGACTGGAAGCCGTTCAGCCCGATCAAGAGAGCGCTCACGGCGTCATCCACCTCAGACCGGGTGCTTGGGGCGAGTAAGACCATCACGGTCAGTACGCGGACGCTCTTTCTTGGATCGGGGAACAACGTCGGCCCAACGCGTGACCTGATACGGCGCGTGATGACGATCCGGTTGGAGCCTCAGGTCCAGTCCCCCGCCACCTTGAAATACGCGTCGTCCCCAGTAGCTCGTGTTCGGGCTGACCGGGAGCGCTTTGTTGTCGCCGCACTTACGATCATTCGGGCGTGGCAGGCTGCGGGGTCGCCTCGAAGTCCAAACGCGATTGCAAGCTACGGCGGTGAGTGGTCTGACTACTGCAGGCACCCGCTGGTTTGGCTTGGTATTCATGACCCGGTAGCGACGATCGTCACGCAGCTCGCCGCAGATCCTGAGGAGGAGGCGTTGGGTCGTGCGATGACGCAGTGGCACCGGCATTTTGGGACTCAACCCGTGACGGTCCGCGAGGTGAAAGCACAGGCTGTCTCGAACGACGAGTTGCACGATGCCTTGACAGAGCTCCCCGTGACGGATTTCAAGGGGACCATCAACTCCAACAAGCTCGGCTGGTACCTGAGAGGCAAGCTCGGCCGCATCGTCAACGGTCGAAAGTTCGAGCGGGTGGAAGCGTCAGAGCGTACTGCGTGGGCACTACGTCCGGCCGGCCCGGTTTCTCCAGTTTCCCTACCTTTGGCGGCGTCAGAGCGTGCCGCGCCCCAGATCTCGCAAGACGAGATTGATCACGCGACGTTCTAGTCGCACTCCCCAACCACACTGCCGGCGTCCTGATGCACCTCGCATCGGGGCGCTGGCGATCGTCCATTTTTTTCTTGAAAGGAGAACCGATGGCCGTCGTCAAAGACTTAGACCAAGCGTTCGTTGACCACAAACTGATTTGCCCGCCCGGAGCATCCAAGTTCGAGTTCGTAGCCCCAGGGGGCACAGGGCTCTACATCCTGGTGCATGCCTCGAAGCCGGGGCAGGGCACCTACTTCCTCCGCTACAGAGATCCCGCGACGGGCAAGACCCGCCACGCGCCACTGGGAAAGACCGCCGAGATGTCGCTGGAGGCCGCTGGAGCCGCTACGGCCGCCTTTCGGGCGAACCTGGGGCAGCCCGCCGTCCAGCCCGCGTCGGTGTCACCTGCGCCGCCTAATGCGGTCTCTGCCGGCCGCGATGGCGAGATGACCCTCGACGCATTCATGACGGACCTCTACTTCCCTCACGTGAAGGCGCATAAGCGATCGTGGACCCGGGACGAGCAGCTGTATCGGCTGCGCATCAAGGCCAAGTTCGGGCACCTGGGGCTGTCGCAGATTACGCGCAAGGCAGTTAATCAGTTCAAGCTGTCGCTGCTTGGGGAGCTCAGTAAGGCTTCTGTGAACCACCACGTGCAGCTCCTGCGGCATGTCTTCAACTTGGCGGTCTCCTGGGAAGCGCTGGACCGGAACGTCCTCAAGGGCATCGAGCTGCTGCACTTGGACAACCAAGTGGAAAACTACCTGGACGATGCTGCGGTTGACCGATTTGTGGAGGTGGCGAAGACCGCCGAGAACCGCAACGTCTGCCTGATCCTGACGTTCCTCCTCAGCACCGGGGCGCGGTTGGGGGAGGGCTTACGCGCGGAGTGGAAGCAGATCGACCTCGCCAACAAGGTGTGGAAGATTCCGGCGACCAACACCAAGTCGAAGAAGCTGAAGTACCTGCCGCTTAACGACAGTGCGCTGTGGGTGATTGAGCAGTTGACCTCAGAGGGGAAGTCGCCGTACTTGTTTCCGTCGCCTGCAACTGGGCGCCCGTACACCACCATCACCCGCGCGTGGTACGTGATCCGGAAAAAGGCGGCGTTGCCGGACAACGTCCGCATCCACGACCTGCGCCACACGTTCGCAAGCAGGCTGGTATCACGTGGACGGAACCTGTTCGAGGCGCAGAAGCTGCTTGGCCATGCTGACCCCCGGACGACCATGCGTTATGCGCACTTGGCCATGGGCGTGATGCAGGAGGCCTCGAACGTGGCGGCATTGCGGGTGGCGTAAGCTGTTCAGTAGGGGCGGGAAACTGCCTCTACTTTCTTGCACCGGCAGCATGTGGAGGGACTCGATGAGACTGCGACAACTTGGAGTAGCAGTAGCTGGCTCACTGGCTGCGATCAAGATTTGGCTGCTGGTAACGGCGGTCGTGCTGCTTGCCGCCCTGAACACAGCGACCCTCGTCAGTGAGCGTGCGCATGACCTCCTCTATTTCGGACTTCGTGCCGTTCTCAGTATCGCCGGCACCGCAACTGCCGATCGGCTGACGCACAACAGCGTTAAGGCAAAGGCGAACAAGAATATCGACACTGCGACGGCGAAGTTGAAGGTCGCGAATCAGGAGCTGCAAACCCGCAACGGCAAGCTCGCACAAGAGGTCGACGCTGTCAGTCACCGCTACGAGCGGTTGAAGACGGATCATTCCGTGCTCCAGGCGCGCCGCCTAGATGACGCCAGAGTGGCCAAAGAGGTGGGCGGTCTCGTTCGAAAGCGGCTTGCTCACGGCGTAGTCAGGAATCAAGCGTCGGTCCCTGCGGAATCGATTCCGTTCGTCGGTATTGGGGTTCTTCTTGGCATGGCCGCTCTAGACATCTATGACGCTTGCCAGACCATGAAAGACATCAATGGGCTTCTCGTTCGTCTTGGCGAAGGCGAAGAGAACGCTGACTTTTGCGGCACCAAGCTGCCGTCGAGAGATGAAGTCATAGCTCAAGCGCGGACGCAGTGGGCAACGAGCCTAGCTTGGGCAAAGGCCGAACTCGCGGCTGCTCCTGCATCCCTGAACATCAAGGTACCTGACGTACGACTGCCAACTTCGCGGGAGGCGGCTACTGTTGTTTGCCCCTCGATCCCACGTCTTTGCCCTTAAGGACCCGTGCTGGTCAAATCGCGTGAGTAGGAGGTCGGAATGGAAGGCACGGAAACAAGTCTGCGGCAGAAAATGGTGGCGATTCTGAGTCAATCAGACGAGCCCCTGACGTATCGAGGTTTGACCCAGGCGATCTGGAAGGTCTACCCCGAGTTCCACAGCCACCTCTTGTCTCTCTACGACGGTGACACGACTGAGGCGCGGCGCCGGCTTCGGATCAGAATGGGGATTGAGGTCCGCGACCATCCAGAAGTCTTTGCTGCCACGAAGGTCGAGGGTGTAGTTGTCGTCGGCTTGGCTGCCACTGAAGACGATGCCGCCATTGAGATTGAAGAGGAAGCTCAGGAAGGTTCTGGGTCCGTACCGGCCGTCTACTGGTACACCTTTCCCGCCTACCGCCGCCCGAGCGGCCCCTTCCCAGTCAAGATCGGCAAGGGCAACGATCCCGAGGCGAGAATCCTGCAGCAGGTCACGCCGATGCCGGAAAAGCCGACCGTGCTTGGGCAGTATGTGCACCCGGAAGCAGACAGCCTAGAGCGTGCGGTTCAGTACGTGCTCAAGGTGCGGGGAAAGCGGAAGTCCGACGCGCCGGGGACTGAGTGGTTTATGACGACTCCCGAGGAGGTTGCTGGGATCGTGCACTGGATCGTCGGCAAATAAAGTTGCTGAAGTTCAGAGGTCTGAGGAAGTTCGGCAAAGCGTTCGGCGAGGTTCGGCACGAGTTCGGTTCGGTTCGGCAACGGCAGAAAAGCCTTGCACTTCAGGGACTTACCGGACCGGCTATGCGACTAGTTTGGATTGAAAATCCGCGTGTCGGTGGTTCGATTCCGCCCCAGGCCACCAGTCTTCAAGCGCCCCAGCGCCCGATCCGGGTTCTGGGGCGTTTCTACAATTCGGGCCGGTTTTCTACAATTTCTCGTCGGGTCCGCTGTCTAAGACGTCAGAGACTCTCGCCGCGTAAATGCCTTGCCCTCAGCGATTTCATCGGCCGGACGACGTCACGTAGCGCCTGCATGAACACCTCGGCGCTTGGCGCAAGCGTCCGATTCTTCACGCGAAGTAGCCCAATCGGGATTCCCGCTGGCAGATCGATCGGAAGAGCCCGCAAGGAAGCGGGTAACTTACCGAATCGCAGGATCGAGCCGTACATCACGGTGAGGAATGCCTGGGTCGCGACGAGCTCATAGCGGACCAGCATGGACATCGTCGTGACTGTCGGGTACGGCAGGCTGAGGCCATGCAAGCGAAACTGTGACTCGAGGTGCTCCGTGACGGACCCATTCACCGATGGCAGCGCCCAAGGGTACCGCGCAGTCTCTTCCAGCTTTAGTGACTTTTTTCGAGCCAACGGATGTTGCACGCCCGCGACAATGAAAAGCCGATCATCGAACAGCCGCTCAAACTCCAGGTCGCTGGTGCCCCCATGATGCTCGCGTCCAATCCCAAGATCGACGGATCGACCAATGACTTCGGTCGCCAACTTGCCCGACTCCAATTCTGCGACCTGAAAGCGGAATCCAGCGCGCTGGGATCGAACCGCGCCAATCGCGTGAGGCACGAGTCCAGCGCACACCGCTGGCGTGCCGCCTAGCCGCAGTTCGCCGCGATCTGCATCGGCGAGGGACTGCAGTTCATTCACCGCTTGCCGCAGTTCTTCAAAAACGCCAGTGGCGCGACGCAGCACGATTTCACCCTGCGGCGTCACGCTGACACCGCGATTGGTGCGATCGAACAGCCGCACCCCGAACGTGGCCTCAAGCTCCCCTATGGACTTCGACAGTGCGGGCTGCGTCAGGCCGATCTCGCTCGCCGCCCTCAGCATGCTGCCTGATCGCGCCACTGCCAGCAGAAGCCGCAACTCCCGCAGCGTCACTCGTCTGGCAATCAGTTCCAGAGTGCTCATTGCTATAACTTAAGGTGATAGAGAATCAAAGAGAATCGATATCAGAAGCATAGCTGACGGGGTAAGGTGACGGCCTTAGGCAGATCGCCCAATAGGAAACTTGATGAACAAGATGCTCACCCTGTGTGCCGCCCTGATGGCGCCTACCGTAGTTGACGCCCAGGGCCTCGCCGGCGCCAACGGAGAACGATCAGGCATCACGGCGGTAGCGCGCCACGTCTTCGACGACGCGACGATCCCGGGAAAAGAGTTTCGCGTTCTCCACACCACCTACGAGCCCGGTGGCCAGAATCCGAAGCACTACCACCCCTCGCACGTTGTGTTCTACGTCCTTGAGGGATCGGGCGTGTGGCAAGAGGAAGGAAAGGATCCGGTGACGCTTAACCCTGGCGGAAGTCTGCATGTGCGCCCGGGGATGGTTCACGCCCACCGCAATGCCAGCGCGAAAGAGAAGCTTGTGTTCCTTGAATTCGTCATTGTGGACAAGGGGCAGCGCAGTACCGTTCCGATGCGATAGGCGCAAGGCGATGCCACACGCCCGGGCGGATGCATGAGCCCGCATATTCGACGTCCGCTTTGGGTCCCAAGGCGGGTCTTGTAACGGCCTAACGAAGAGGCTTCACAAGCTCACCGCGCCGCGAGCGCACGTAGTGCTCAGTCATATCTCGATTCCGATGGGCGAGCAACTTTTGTGAGTGCGCCAGGTCGCCGGTGTCCGTGGCGGCTTTCGCCCGAAGATCCCGAAACTGGAAGCTCACACCAGCTGCACGGCGTGCCTTGTCGAAGCGTCCGCGCAGCGCAGAAGCGGTTAACGGCTGGCCGTTGTCGTCTTGAATCAGGTACGGACTGATGGCGGAACGGGGGCGCGAAATGATCCCAGCGATTAGCGCAGCGAGCTCACCGATCATTTCGATGCCGATCCGAGCCCCGGTCTTGTTCTGAGTGATCCACAGCGCGCCTTCGCGCAGGTCCGTTCGTTTGATCTTGAGGACGTCTGCCGGTCGCTGGCCGGTCAGTAGAGCCAAGTCCATGGCATCGGCCACGGCTGCGTCCGCGCAGGCCTTCACCTTGGCGAATTCATCGTCTGTGACGTACCGATCGCGCCCGGACTCTCTGAACCCCTTGACGCCTTGGCAGGGGTTCTGGAGGGCCGTGTAGCCCCATTCCCGGGCTTTGTTGAAGATGTGCGAGAAGAGCGCCTTCTCGCGGTTCGCCCTGACCTGGGCCACCTTGCCGCGGATGTCCATGTATTCGCGGACGTGCATCGGCAGGATGGCGTCTATCGGCATGTGGCCGAAGACCCGGAGCAAGTGCAAGAGCTCCTTGTCGTTGTCCTTTCGCGTGCGAACGGCCTTTGTCGGGTAGACCTCCCTGACGTACCGTTTGACGACGGCGGAGAACAGGCGGCTTGAGTCGTCGGCTTGTACGCCCTCCAGCTGTGCCCATAGCCTCAGTGCCTCCGCCCTGTCGCTCGACAGTTTTCGCCACACGCGGGGCGTGCCCGCGACGTGGTAGTAGGTCTTGCCCTTCTTGTGGAAGCGAGGCGGGTCGTCGAAGTTGGATTGGCGTCTGCGGCCCATCACACGGCCCTCAGTGCACCGAAATTAGGCCGCTGGACCATCACTGCATCCTCGGCGCACCCGAGCATCTTCTCGGCGTACTTGCGAGCGACTACGGGCCTGCCAATGGCGTTGACTTCGAATCGCCAGCCCTTGCGCTGGAGCCATTCGACCTGGAGCCGGTTCAACTTGAAGCCGGTGATGTCCTGCACCTCGTCTGAGGTCAGGAGGAAGGGGGCGGTTCCGGAGTTACCCATTGCAGGTCAGGCAGGATGATCGGACCCACGGCAGAAAGAAAAAGGCCCGTCCGTCCACCGATCAGGTACAGGACCATTGGGGTACAGGCGCAGCCCGGAAGGGATGAGAACTCGCGTGTACATGGGCTCGAGAATTTCGCCTGTCTCCCGCACCACACGACGACCGGCGACCGTGCCAAGCTCACCGACTCCGAATCGCTGCTTGCACCATTGGGGCCAATTGAGCCAGGTGCAGACCGACCGCGCCTGCGCTGTGAGTCCACCGTAGCCATGGATGCGAGCTCCTTTCGGGAAGGCCTGCAGCGGCCCGGTTTTTGAGAGGTACTTCATGAGATAGCCGATGGGTGCGCGGCCAATGACGGTTTGAGTCATGCCGTGCGGCCACCAACTGCGCTTGTCGAATTTGGGCAGCTGCAGCCGCACGGGCAGCCAGATCGCGAGGTGGTAGTGGATAGCGCCTCGCTTCTGCAACTCCGCCACCCAGACGTACTTGAAGGCGACCGCCTGTCGGTGGCACCACTTGCGCACTGCAGCCATGCAGTCGGACAGATGCCGTGGCAGCCAATCGCCGACTCCGCGATAGGTGAGGGTGACAAACCAGACGCGTTCCCGGTGGCCTCTTGGGACGGTTAGTTCATGCCACTTGGCGCAGGCCCATACGGTGCGTTTCAAGCGTCCGAGCCGACGCTTCTGCACCATGCCGACGTCGAAGCTGATATCTAGGTGTTGTGTCCCACTTGTTTTAGATGAGACAAGCCCCGGCGGCTGCGCCG
>LJPK01000070.1:0-13648 GCA_001430945.1 Amauroascus niger | reverse complement strand
AATTGCTTGGTTCTCTTTGTGTCCTAAGCAGCTAACATAGCTAAGTTATAGTAAGAGATTGAGGTGATTACATGATGTCATAAAATGCCACTGTTTTGCTACTAGATTGTGGTGGCACAATCTGCTCAAAGTAGCTTAACTAAGCAATATAACACTAGATGATTGTCAGAAAGAGTATTGTTCTATATAAATTTCTCTGTCTTCAAATTTCTCTTTCTGACAGTATTTTTAATGTTCTAGATTCTTATCTATCTTTTTAGAGAGCTTTGACCATTTAGTTAGTTGAGATTCTATCAATAATTATCATTCTCTCACATGATTAATTAATGATATTCTTGCTTGATGTTCTAAAGTTTGTTGAAATTCTCATATATTTTTTTCAGATGTATAAAATTTTTTTCATTATTTATAATATTCTGAATGATCATCTTTCATTTAAAAAACTACATAACAAATTGTTTCATCATCTGTTTGATTTTCAATATAAATAATTTTATTGAATTCAGTTGAAAAATGATTCACATTTTTCTGAAATTTTGTTTTCATTCAGAAAAATCAATACTTAAAAATAAGTTTTTTGTCATTTGTAAAGTGTTTCAGATTGTTCATTTTTATTAATTTTTTCAATTTAATTAAGACAGTCAGTTTTTCAGCTGATTTATTAACTTCATATATAAATACTCTGACACAGACATTTCTGTACTGACTTTATGAATTTCTTGAATGAAATTTGATTCTTTCTATTTTCTGATGAACTTAGTTTAAAATTCACTTGATTTATTTAATTTGTGTTGATTGAGCTGAAAGTCTGATTTTTGTTCTTTTAATTGATCTGTTTTTCAGAATTTAATAAATTTGAATTTGATTTGAGTTTTGTTAATAGACTAATGTTCAAAACATTTCATGAAATTCATGAAATGATTATCAGATGATATGTTTCATTCTGATTTCAGACATGAAATTTTAAAGTAGAAATTATTAATTTCATCTCATCTTAAGATGAAACAAGTGAGATCTCATCTAATTATATTTTGAAGCAAGATGTTTCTTTCTCATTTCAGCAAGAAAATATAATCATGTCTCATTTCATGAAATTCATGAAATGATTATCAGATGATATGTTTCATTCTGATTTCAGACATGAAATTTTAAAGTAGAAATTATTAATTTCATCTCATCTTAAGATGAAACAAGTGAGATCTCATCTAATTATATTTTGAAGCAAGATGTTTCTTTCTCATTTCAGCAAGAAAATATAATCATGTCTCATTTCATGAAATTCATGAAATGATTATCAGATGATATGTTTCATTCTGATTTCAGACATGAAATTTTAAAGTAGAAATTATTAATTTCATCTCATCTTAAGATGAAACAAGTGAGATCTCATCTAATTATATTTTGAAGCAAGATGTTTCTTTCTCATTTCAGCAAGAAAATATAATCATGTCTCATTTCATGAAATTCATGAAATGATTATCAGATGATATGTTTCATTCTGATTTCAGACATGAAATTTTAAAGTAGAAATTATTAATTTCATCTCATCTTAAGATGAAACAAGTGAGATCTCATCTAATTATATTTTGAAGCAAGATGTTTCTTTCTCATTTCAGCAAGAAAATATAATCATGTCTCATTTCATGAAATTCATGAAATGATTATCAGATGATATGTTTCATTCTGATTTCAGACATGAAATTTTAAAGTAGAAATTATTAATTTCATCTCATCTTAAGATGAAACAAGTGAGATCTCATCTAATTATATTTTGAAGCAAGATGTTTCTTTCTCATTTCAGCAAGAAAATATAATCATGTCTCATTTCATGAAATTCATGAAATGATTATCAGATGATATGTTTCATTCTGATTTCAGACATGAAATTTTAAAGTAGAAATTATTAATTTCATCTCATCTTAAGATGAAACAAGTGAGATCTCATCTAATTATATTTTGAAGCAAGATGTTTCTTTCTCATTTCAGCAAGAAAATATAATCATGTCTCATTTCATGAAATTCCATCATGAAATTGAAATGAGATGTAAAAAACTCAGATTCAGCATGTCATATAGATTTGTGAGAAATAAATTCATAAGAAAGATTCAATCTATCTTCATATAGATTTGTGATGATAGATTTGTGATGATAGATTTATGATAATAGATTCACAAGAAATAGATTTGCAAGAAATAAATTCACAAAAAATAAATTTGTAAGAAAAATTCATACTCTATCATTATAAATATTAGTAAAGAAATAGATTTGTGAGAAATAGATTTGCAAAAAAAATTCAATCTATCTTCATATAAATTTGTGATGATACATTCATGACAATAGATTGATGATGATAGATTCATGAGAAATAGATTTATAAGAAATAAATTTGTTAGAAAGATTCATACTCTATCATTATAGAGATTAGCAAAGAAATAGATTTGCAAGAAATAAATTCACAAAAAATAAATTTGTAAGAAAAATTCATACTCTATCATTATAAATATTAGTAAAGAAATAGATTTGTGAGAAATAGATTTGCAAAAAAAATTCAATCTATCTTCATATAAATTTGTGATGATACATTCATGACAATAGATTGATGATGATAGATTCATGAGAAATAGATTTATAAGAAATAAATTTGTTAGAAAGATTCATACTCTATCATTATAGAGATTAGCAAAGAAATAGATTTGCAAGAAATAAATTCACAAAAAATAAATTTGTAAGAAAAATTCATACTCTATCATTATAAATATTAGTAAAGAAATAGATTTGTGAGAAATAGATTTGCAAAAAAAATTCAATCTATCTTCATATAAATTTGTGATGATACATTCATGACAATAGATTGATGATGATAGATTCATGAGAAATAGATTTATAAGAAATAAATTTGTTAGAAAGATTCATACTCTATCATTATAGAGATTAGCAAAGAAATAGATTTGCAAGAAATAAAGTTGTGAGAAATAGATTCATGATGATAGATTTATGAGAATAGATTTGAAATAATAAATTTTTGCAAAAAAAGTTCAGATCTGTTACAAAGTTCTGTTTTAGAGTCATATAATCTTTAGATTTGAGATTTTCAGTTTCAGAAATCTAGATAGTTTCATTTCATCTAATTGATTCAGATTTCAGTTTCATCTCATGAAATTTACTTCTTGTTTCATCTCATCTCATCTGACTAATTTAGATTTCAGTCTCATTTCATGTTAATTAAATTGAATTTCAGACTCATTCTGATTTTATCAACTTTCATTTCAATCTTAAATTGCTTCAGAACATGAGATCAGAATGAAAAAATAAAATGTGAAAAATCTGAATTCAGATGTTAATTTATTTGTTAATGTGTTCTGATCAGTTATGTTAATAATTAAATGATAGACAATTAAAGAAAAATAGAATAGAAATAAATAACTAAAATCAATAAGTATTTAAATCTGATTTTGATAAGTTCATACTTTTTTAATTAAATAAACAAAAAAAAAGATGATCTTTAGTATTATGATACAATCTCAAACTAACTACAAAGTTTAAACTAAGAGAAAGACAGATTCAAAATCTACAATACTGAAAATGCTTTCAGAAAAAAAATTTGAAAAAGAAAAAGTTTTTATATTTTGATGACTTTAAACTCTCACTCATCACTAATATTCTTCTAGATCTATAATAGATTTTTGAAATTGAATAATTTTGCTAATAATAATTGCAAAGATCATACAGACTGTAAAAATTACAAAAATTGTTTTGTAAATCTGAAATGTAAATAACTGCTAATCTGTAAAAAATCAGATCAAGTGTCAGATCTAATAATTATAATACAATTTTAAATTAATTACAAAATCTAAATTAAAAAAAAAATGAATTTAAAATCTAGAATATTCAAAATGTTTTTAAAAAAAAACTGAAAAAGAAAAAAATTTTATATTCTGATGACTTTAGATTTTCATTTATTACTGATATTTTTCTTGATTTATAATAGATTTTTGAGATCAAGCAATTTTGCTGACAATAATTGTAAAGATTGTAAAAACTGCAACAATCATAAAGTTTGTTTTGTAAATTTGAAATGTGAGTATCTGCTGATTTGTAAGAAATCAGATCAAGTGTCAGATTTAACAGAAAGTAATTTTTACTACTAAATTTCAAATTGTTAGTTAGTTATTGTTATATAAGATTGATTTGTATCTCTTGATTTTACATTATTAATTATGTTATTCTGTCTATACTATTTACTGTGATTGATTCTATCTATTCATCATATTTTTCATTTACATTATCTAAACTGATGTTTAAGTTTGAGTTTCTCATATTTCATTCTCTCATCTCAATTTTATGTTCTGAAGTGATCTGAAATTGAGATGAAAGCTGGTAAAACTGAAATGAGTCTGAAATGAAAGCTGATGAAATCAAAATGAGTCTGAAATTTGATTTATTTAGATAAAATAAATCTGAAATCTGAATCAATTAGATGAGATGAAATCAGAATCTAAACTTCTGAATCTGAGAATTCTAAATCTGAAGATCACATGACTTTAGAACAGAACTTTATAACAGATCTTCACTTTTTTTGCAAAAATCTATTCTTTCAAATCTATTCATCATGAATTTATTTACTAATCTATTTTTTTGCTAATCTATTTCTTTGCTAATTTCTATAATGATAGAGTATGAATCTTTCTCACAAATCTATTTCTCACACATCTATTTCTCATGAATCTATATAACATGCTGGGTTCAGGTTTTCCACATCCCATCTCAGTTCCATGATGGAATCTCATGAGATGAGACATGGTCATTATGTTTTCTTGCTGAAATGAGAAAGAGACACCTTGTATCAAAATATAATGAGATGGAATTCCACTTGTTCCATCTTGAAATGGAATTTACATACCTGATTCATCTCATGAGATGGGATGGAATTGATAGTTTCTACTTTGAGATTCCATGTTCAGAACTGAGATGGGACATATCATCTGATGGTCATTTCATGAGTTTCATAGAATGTCTCAGACATCAGTTTAATGTTATCTACTAATTCTCTATCATCTGAGCATCATGAGTGACAACATTAATCAGAATTGTCTTCCAACAGTATCTTCTACACATTGAAGATTGATAGAACACTACATTGATGAAGATAGAGTGATAGCTGTTCTGATATGCTATTATCATACTCTGACAAGACATTCTCTGATAGAGAGCAACTCTAAATTCTCCACTTCATCATCATTTTTAACAATCTTTTATGTCTTTGACAAGAATTTGAAACTAAATTGTATTAATTTTCAAATTTTGGCTACATGTAATATGCTTAGATGCTCATAACCTCATGGATCAACTGTAGACCTTGCTTGCATTGTAGGTAGGGTAACTATCTAGTGGAGCTACATACAAAGATGGTTGTTTGTGGGTCACGTGGACTACGGCTAGCCGTATTACCTAACATAGGTAGCTCCCTTGAATCCCCTCCATGGGACCCAAAACCTTCTTACATACTTTTTAGTGCCTACGTGCAACAAATGCTTTTTATTGACTTTGACCTGGCGGAGAGATACATTATGAGAAGCATCCATTGCAAGTTAAATCACTAAATCGCAAAAGGGGCGAGAACAGACTTGAAAAAGCAGAAAACCGGCGCCAACACTGTTTTTGACAAGGAAATGCGGGTGTTGGGACATATTATGGATATGAGTGATGGCTATGATGTGATGTTGTACATGACATTCCGGTCAAGCTATTTTTGGAACATGGTTTTTATACGAACTCCCCTTCCTGCTCGTTTATTTTGCCCTTTTTGAAGAATGTATATAGACATCCAAAACTTGGATCTGTAGCTGGCTGGCTGCACGCGGGGGGTTTCTCATTTCATATATTACTTCATGCATGTTGAGTCGCAATGCAAAATACACCAAACGCTTAGCCACTGGACTTCTAAAGTAGAAGGTTATACTGTTTCTCGCACAACTTTTTTCTCTCCAGAAAACTCTTATCAAAGACAGCAACTCGACGGACTTGCTCCGAAAGCTCAGCGATAGACGCGAATTTGCCTTGCCAACAGTTGCTAATAACTTCATCCACCGGGTCCTGACTGTCAACAATCGGAAATTCGCCATTCATAATTTTGTCGACTTGTTCTGGGCCATCTAATTCCGCGAAGAGCTCCGTGCCTCGAGTCATGTACCAAAAGATTGATCCGAGAGCAAATTGCTCCGTGATTGGGCCAGCTATGCCATAAGTCCCTGAATTATTATCGAAGCGTACGTAGGGCTCGTAGCCAACTTCCACGATGTCTCCGGCTTTTAGTGCATGATCAAAGTCAACCAGCCTGATCTGGTCATGTTTGTCGAAAAGAATATTCCGCGGATTTATATCGCCATGTGCATATCCGAGAGACTCAAAGCAAGCAACAGCTTCCGTGATCTGCTGCATCCACCGAAGGGTCGGACGCGGTCTTTCCATTGACATACGCTCGTGCAGCGTGCCATTTGTGAAGAGTTGCATGAAGGTAATATCAGGTGCGCGGAGAAACGAATGAGCTATGTAGGGACATGGGACTCGATCTAGTAACTCAAAGATGGACTGTTCATATCGCATACGTTCGCTGGCTGGCCTAAGGGCCACCTTTGCAGCGATATCTTCGCTGATCTGTAACAGAACAGAATGTCCTCCAACTCCGTAAATAGAAGAGCCGGCGCAGCTGGCAAGAAGTTGCTGGATTTGGGGGTTGAGATCATCGGAACTTGTCAGCAACGACGAGTGGCGGACGAACTCGCACAGGTATTCGTATGTGAAGTTGAAAAGCCCAGTCATGTTCACCTGTGTGTTCTGAGAAAGACAATTTTGATAGACAGCTGGCAGGTTTAATTATTGATTGTTGTTGATCAGCTGATTGACGCAGAAGCAGTTTTGAGGTCAGACTATTGGTTAACTACTCGGGAAGCGACGCCACTTGTCGGCTCTTGGACCGTGTCACTGTGGATGGGCTAAACGACCCCCGCAGGACTCTCTGCAGTTCTCCATTTAAAACATTTGTACTGTAAAGCTTACGAAGTGCACTGTGAACCGAAACACTCTGCCATGGTTGACATAGCAGGCGTTGCCCATTTATGTAGCCTACAACTTCATACTAAATATTTTGGCCTCCATTAAAGCGTGTGCAAATTAACAAAAATGATATCTGCTGTCCTTTGTATACAGCGAACTCTGGACCTTCTGACAAGTTCAACACTCCACTCACGTCAGAAAGATTTGCGTCCAGACAGCTTCAAGCAGGTTTAATCCACACATTCGTTGATCCAGGCTTGAGAGCCCAAGTCCCATTGGCTTTGCAATCCTCACATGGATCTCTTCTTCTGGTGCTTGCAAGATAATTAGGTTTCGGAGTACCACCAGTCTCACATGGGTTCTTCCCACAAGGGCGTGTCTTCATGAGAGCGTCGGGTCCATTATGACCGCATCTCATTATCTGCGGTGCGTCATAGTCTAGAAGGACTTAGCATTTGTCTGTTGAGGCTAGGTCAGCCAATATGACCTGTACTTACAGTTACGGTGAGCGACAACGTTTCAAAATGTATCTGCGTCTTCTCAGGCTGGCTAAGCACCCGTTAATCCTTATCTGTCTTTTAAATTGTAGTAGAGGGGGTATACCTTCAGTGCTGCAGAAAGATCTGGCACTTTTCACTGACAAGAAACGGAGGGTCCATTATATGATATTTTGACTGTCCTTTGCCCCCCTTCCAGCTGCATACAGCCACGTCAGACCAAGGACATGCATGATCAGACAAGCACCAAGATGAGTCACAGAATGCAGCGATGTGGCAGCTCGCCATGGAAATGCGCTTATCCAGAATTGTGCTTGCGTAGCCTGGAGCCTTCAAAGTTTTCAGTTGTATCTTCCTGAGCCGAGCAAAAGTTGTGACTCGTCTTGTTGACCGGTTGCCAGGATACGCCGCATGCCGCTTTGGCCGCTATTGGCATGGATTTATGCAAGCCTGTGATTTTTGTGGCTTTGGAGATCTCATTTACCAACCAGAAGCTGTCTGCAATGTCAACCCAAAGCACACGCCAAACAGCTGTTGGAAACTATATGTAAAATCTTGTGTATGATTGAATCTTTGTGTGTTTGGCTGATTCTATAATTAAAGGAATTTTCTAGTTACAGACAGAGATTTTATCTTGACACCCTCTTACTACTGTATAACTGTATGATCATATAATCTTTCTTGTAGTTAATTAGAAATTTATATTTTAGATTCTTAAATTTAACATACTTCTGCAGATGAAATCAGTTCATGTTTATTTGAATTTCATGATTGTAGTTAGATCTTATCATCTTTCTAATTATTTTTTTTAAAGATTTTTGTGTTGGTAAACAAAATGTCTGTAATTGCTAGTCAGTTATTTGTTTTGTTAATATTATTTCAGAAAATGTCTGTCAGATTATTTAAATTCTTGTCATTTTTTTTTTTCAATTTTCTCTACTTTAATTAGACTGTGTTTGAGTTTGAGTTCAACATGACTTGACTCACAACTCAACTTGCAACTCAACTTGCTCAAGTTGCAAGTTGAGTTGGGCATTGTATTAACTGAAACTCAAGATCTAGAAAATGAGTCAACTTGAGACCAAGTCAAGTTAAACTTGGTAACTCACGCTAGAGCCAAAATAGCCTGTTATTAAATTAAAAAAACATCATTCAAGTCGTCATTCAATCTTCTATTTAATGGTTATTTTTTCATATTTTTAGGATTTATATTGAATTTGATATCGAATTTCAAAATATATCTAATTTGATAAAAATTAGTAATCTCAATTTGTTGTAAAACTTTGGGAGCCAATAGAAAAATGGAGAGAAATCATAAAAATAAATAGAAATCAGATTTAGATTTATCAGCCAATCAGCTTGCAGAAGATATTTCTGTCAAGTCAAAAAACTCTGTAAGCAGTCAAAGCTAGATTTGATTCACTAAGCTATCTACTCTAAGTACAGAAAGAAACAGATGAGAAAGAGAAAAAAAAAGAACTTTGTTAAGATTGATTTAGAAGATTTTGTAGTTGAGTTTGATTAACAAGTTTAGAGCTTGAATTAAAAGCTTAACTGAAGATGTGTTGATTCAGAGTTGATTCAACAATTTATTGAGAGTTTATTTATCAGACATCAATCTGCTACAATACTTCTCTCTTTATTATTATTGATATTTAGTAGTCAGTTTTTCTTTCTGACATTTAAAATTTTCTTATTTATTAAATATTTTGATGTTTCCAAAAACAATAGCAGATTTTCATGTCATCCAACTTTATTCTGTTCATTAAATATTGTATTTTCATTTGACTTTAATGTTTTTCTCATTAATATTTTCATTAATTTCATATTTTTCTTGCAGATCATTGTTGTATTCATTATCAATAAAAGTGACAGATGATTGTGACTTGTGAATTTTCTGCAAAAGAAAAAAATCTTTAATGATGAGATGTAGAAGTTGTGTGTGAAAGACATTATAAATTTTCAGTAATGTATCTAGTTGATAGATATGAGAACTTATAACTTCAAAAATCATATATTTGATGTTTTTTATATTAAGCTTCTTGCTCAAACAATTTATTTTAACATTTCAAAAATTGAGTCAGATTTTATCATCAATTTTGTAGCTTCATAAAACATCTCATTTTCAATTTACATATTTTTTTTATTGCTTTTGAATTACAGTAATAATTGTCTGAATCACATTTTTTGCATTTTGTAGCTGCTTTATTATTACATCAGATTTTTATTAATATTTCTGATTTATGTGAAGATTTCATTTCTGATTTGTTGACAGAGTTTCTATTTATGAAGATGAGTTTTATTGAAAGATTGAATGATTTTTTATCAATCATTCTCAACTGTAAGAGTATCATGTCTCAATATTTTAGTTTTTTGTTGATCATTTTAAAGAACATGTTCTGTTTATATTGAAAGAGAGTATTTATGAGTATATTCTGTTTGCTAAATTTATACAAGATTATAAAATTATTATTATTATTATTATTATTATTATTATTATTATTATTATTATTATTATTATTATTATTATTATTATTATTATTATTATTATTATTATTATTATTATTATTATTATTATTATTATTATTATTATTATTATTATTATTATTATTATTATTATTATTATTATTATTATTATTATTATTATTATTATTATTATTATTATTATTATTATTATTATTATTATTATTATTATTATTATTATTATTATTATTATTATTATTATTATTATTATTATTATTATTATTATTATTATTATTATTATTATTATTATTATTATTATTATTATTATTATTATTATTATTATTATTATTATTATTATTATTATTATTATTATTATTATTATTATTATTATTATTATTATTATTATTATTATTATTATTATTATTATTATTATTATTATTATTATTATTATTATTATTATTATTATTATTATTATTATTATTATTATTATTATTATTATTATTATTATTATTATTATTATTATTATTATTATTATTATTATTATTATTATTATTATTCATTATAATCTTATAATATTTTAGTTTTTTGTTGATCATTTTAAAGAACATGTTCTGTTTATATTGAAAGAGAGTATTTATGAGTATATTCTGTTTGCTAAATTTATACAAGATTATAAAATTATTATTATTATTATTATTATTATTATTCATTATAATCTTATACAGTCAGAAACTATGAAAACTATCTAACAGTTTATGTCAGAATTTATAATGTACAGTTTGAAATCATACATATGAAAAGCTTGTAAAGAGAGACAAAGTATATCAAGACATCTTTTAGAAATTCTTTCATCACAGAAGTAAAAATCAAATATTTTAAAGAATTGATTTTTACAAGAAGCAGAGTCACAAACAAGAACATGAAGAAATAACAAAATAAGAAAAGAAATCAATAATAAAGAAAAATTCAATTATTTTGTAACAATCAACTTCTTGTAACTATTTTTGTTGTTTTTAAGTAAAGTGTTAGTCATTTCAGATCAAGCTGAGTTTGAAATAAAAATTTTAAGAAAAGTTAAGAGATATTTAGATCTTCTTGAATTTTTCTTTTTTCTGATTGATATTGTAGTGGAAAAACTGATATCTCTTACTATATCAAGATTACTATTACTTATCAACTATCTATTAACAGTGTGACTTTAAATTGAGATGTCAGAAAGTGAGATATCTGTCAAAACATTCACATACATGTTCTTTTTTGTTGATATCTCAATTATTTATCTTGATTATCTATTCTATACTTCTCAATTATTCATTTCTTCTACACTAGTTGTCAATCTATGCTATTAACAGTCAAGAAGTCACTCTCTTTTAATTGTGAAAACTTATAAATGCATTGTTAGAGCCTGATCCCAGATCTGAGACCTGTAGTCTAGAGATGACTGTCAATGACAAAATAGATTTCGTGCTAGAGCAGAGTATTAGAGTTTCAAGATTCTTTATATACCTCTCTGCTCCCAAGCTCTCTTTGTAAAGAATCATCTTTAATATTTTGTCAAGCACCTGTCTAGTTGCTAGCAGTTAGTTAGTTGTAAGTTAGTTAAAATCTCAACATAATACTGAAGATCAATTTCATAGCTTTTTGAATATCTTTTTGGTAAAAAGATATCATTTTCACTCAGCTTATCAAAATCTGCATCTCATTGCATCTGAATTTTAGCTGATTTCTCATCAGAATCATCTAAACAGCATACTGACAATGACTTTCAGCACATCAGCAATTATAAACCTCTCAGACATCAGCAATGTCATCAATCTCTCTGCAACAAAAGACCAGCTGAACATCATTCAGATAAATTGAGTGAATTTTGCCTCAATCTCTCAAAATAACAAAAATTAAAGAATCTCAGTCAAGCATTTTGTGACAGCAGTGAATCATGACATCAACACAACATATCAAAACATCAGCAGTGTCATTCACAACTGCTGTGTGCTGAACACTCAAATCAACATCAACACACGAATTGAGATCATCACACTGAAAATCTAAATCACTGTTAAAAACAATTAAATCAAAGCAATGCAAAATCAGATTGAGAACATCATTAAGAAACACAACAACTAGAGCTTGAGAGCGAGATAAGTTAGTAGCATGCATCCATCTCATCTAAGCTTTTCTCTCGTTTTGTGGTTTCTAGAGCTTCCATTAGAGATGTGTGTGTCAGAGTCTACATGACAGAATCAAAAACTGTGATTGAGAAAGAGAAAAAATTGATTAAAATTGATGATTCAAAACATTTTATGAATGAAAAAAAATCTCTATTTAAGTATTGAATTTCTTAAATGTAAATTAAGTTTCAGAAGAATGCAGATCATTTTCTCACTAAATTCAGTAAAATTATGTACATTGAGAGCTATATAAATTAAGTTCTGAAAGAATGCAGATCATTTTCTCACTAAATTCAGTAAAATTATGTACATTGAGAGCTGAATAAATAATGTCACAGTTCATCATCTAACTTTTCATCTCTGTGAAGATCATTCAGAACAATACATTACAGTAACTGAAATGTTTAATCATTTTTAAAGCATTTATGAGAATTTCAACAAACTTCTCAATATGAAGAATGATTATTGATGTTTGCATATGTAAGATGATGATGATTATCACTTTTTTATCATAAAGTTTTTGCATCTGACAGAGAAGACAGAAATATTCAAAAAACACTATCAGAATGACTTTATAATCAAACTTTTCTATAAAATGCAATGAACAGTGATCACTGTGAACATCATCATTAAGAACTTTCATACATTTCAGAACATTTACTCACATACAGCACACACACTGAAATCAATTTCATCAGCAATGACAGCATCAAGTCATCAAAAAGCTGATATAATGTGAATTATCAACAACTTTATTATAAAAACTCATTCATCAGTCTCAGTATCAGACTGACAATCAATTTCAGTCTAAATTCACAAAAACACTACAGAATCAGATATCAGTCAGAACTGACTGAAAAATATTCAATGTTACAACTGCAAAGTCTTGAATCACATAATGAGAAAATGCTTAATGAAAAGAAGAAATTTCAGAGCAGAAATTGAGAAACTTAAGCAACTGAAATTAAGAAAAGAGAATGTTTAAAAGAAGTCTCCATCTCAAATCAAAACATAAATGTGTCATTAAAAAATCTGAATTTCATGAAACTGATAAAAGAAAATCTCTTTACAGTACATAATTAAATAGCTATTAATGAATTCTCAGTTCTCATTAAATTTTTTATTGACACTAAAGTAAATGATGTAATCTTCATTAATACAAAACTGATAATTGATATTGCAAAGATTTTCAGAATAAATGTGTACTGATTTTCAGAAACATATAGCATCACTAAATTTGATGAAAATGTCAAAAATTCAATAACTCACATAACAGTTTACCACTTATGAATTGACAGTCATTAATTTAAGTATGTTTCAATGCTAATTGCAGACTTGAAACAGCATCTCATAATTATTGAAAGAAAATGACTTGCAGAACAGAATGTGTGACTGAATGTCAAAAATTACAGATTGATCTGATTTGAGAATCAAACTGTGCAAGAGAAAACAGCAGCTGCAGTTTCA
>LJPK01000694.1:0-10960 GCA_001430945.1 Amauroascus niger | reverse complement strand
TCAGGCATCAATCTGCTACACATCCACATCAAGTGGTCAGCTAAATCAAAATATCTTTCAATTTAACTACTCTTCTACTTCAACACACAATTATGCCATCAATTTGAAATAAAGAAGCTTCTAACTCTCTAGAGATAGAGAAAAGAATTGAACACACAATAAATGTCTTTAATAAGCAAGAAATTTTCTCTATTTCTGAAGCTGCATGTGTTTTTAATATGTCTAGAACTACATTAAGTTCTCAACTTAAAGATCAGTTTGCTAGAGTGAATTTATGTGTAAATTCACATAAATTATCTGTTGCTAAAAAGAATAGATTAATTGAATAAATGCTGAATCAAACTAAATAAAAATTTCTCTCTTAATTAATATTTGTTGAAGATATAGTTAATTATTTTCTTATTTTACAGAATTCTATTATCTTTACTACATCATTTTTTCATATCAGTAAGAATTGAATTTCAAAACTGATTAAATACTGTACAAAATTTCAAAACTGTTATTTCAAATACTATAATCACAAACAGATTAAATATAAAAATATAAAAATAATTTAAAAATAATTTAAGATTCTAAAAAATATAATTGCTGAGTATAAAATTCTGTCAGAAAATATATACAATTTTAATGAGACTGATTTTATTATAAAAATCTGCATTATTATTAAAATTATTACTAGTAGTGATCATTATGATAGAGCAAAGCTTTTACAATCTGAAAAGTAAAAATAAATAACTGTAATTAAAATAGTTAATGCATCAAAATGTGCTTTATTTCTCTATATTATTTTTAAAAGTCAGAATTTGTTAAAAAAGTAATTTAAAAATCTGTCAGAAAACTGAAAATTAAATATTAGTAAAAATAATTAAACTACAGATGAAATAAATCTGAAATGATTTCAATAAATATTTATTTCAGCAGTAAATTTTTACAGAATTAATAGATTAATTTTTTTCATTCTGAATAATTATAACAGTTATTTTATTTTAAAATTCAATTAAATCTGTAAAAATAATGTTATAATATGTTTTTATATGTTATTTCATTTTTCACATTTTTTGCAGTCATTAAATGTGAGTGTTTTTATAATTTTAAAATGAGTATACAAAAATCTAGTTCAGTAGTGAATATAACTAGAATTTAATATTATATGCAAAATAAATTTTTTGAATGTTTATTTTACAGTGTATGCTGAAGTCTTCAAATTTCAGATTATTTAAAATGACTTTAAAACAACTAAAATAGTGTTTTTATAATCTAATTATATTCTTCAGCAGCTGAATATTTAATTATGAATTTTTATTTTCTCACACAACAGCTTTAGCAATTCAATCACATTCTGAATATTTTAAATATTTAGTAATTTCTGACAGTTATATCAGCAGATAAATAAAATTAAAAACTTAATGAAAGATCAGTTTCAAGATTTTGTGAAAGATTTTAATTAAATTATTAAAATCTGTGAATATAGAATGATCAGTGTCACTATTATGAAAAAGTAATATCAGAATATATTCAATGCAAATAAGATAGAGAAGTAAAAATGCAAGAGATCTAGAGTCTGAATTCAATAAGAAGTAGAAGATTTAACTAGTGAAGAAGTTTAAAGTCTTTTAGTAAGCTCTGAAAAGTCTGCAGCATTTGTTGAATCTGTTGAACAGTCAGCTATTTAATCTGAAGAGTCTGCATCTTCTCAGTTTTTAGCACATCAATGAGCTTCTTCATGCTGCAGTAAATGTTGCACTCTTGAACATAATAGAACTAGCTGCTGGGCATCTATTTCTCATTAATTTAATTTAATTGAGTGTTGTTGCGTTGAGATAATTCAAATTAAAAACTAGTTGGTGGAGATATTTTGATTTTGCTGACCACTCAGTGTGGACCGCTCGGTGTGGAATTACGTTAGTTAACTGCCGCAGCAAAAAGGAGGCTAGCTGGTCTTGGTCCTTCTTTGGTGGAGGGGGAGGCGCGCCAAAAATGGGCGGGACATCCTGGCAATCCCGACATTGCAATTCAATGAGTTTGCCCACACGTACTTTGCAGAATTCCATGCTTCTCTTGCTCTGGGCTAGCTAGTTATATCAATATTACCCCAAGAATTTAGCCTCCACCTGTCTGTATTGCTTTGACTTCTGGCCCATGAAACGATGCGGATCCGGATTCGTGGCCCATCAGGCCAATCCACCGTTTCGCTCCCAGAGTCCGCAACGACAGGCGATCTTCTCGAACAAGTCAAAGCAAAGACGGCATTGACTGATTTCGACATCAAATATGGATACCCACCGAAATTGCTGGCTGTGGATCAGTTCGGCTCACAGACAAAACTTACTGACATCGGCGTTGACCTGCACGGAGAGCAACTCATCGTCATCAACAAGAACAATACAACGACCCACGACCCTCCGTCCACTCCCGCGCAGTCAACCCAAAAGACGGCTGCAGGGCCCTCGAACTTATCGGAAACACAACCAAACCTCCTATCATTAAATCGAAAAAAAACAGGCACCGAGAATGACCCACCGGAAGTGCCTTCCCCTGATCACAGCGGAACCGTCGTCCTTCGCATCATGCCGGATGACAACTCCTGCCTCTTTCGGGCCGTCGGAAGCGCGGTATTGGGTGCAATGGATGCCATGACTGAGCTACGATCAATTGTTGCCCAGACGATCCAGGAGCAGCCGGATGTGTACACTCCGGCTGTTCTCGAACGAAGCCGTGATGACTACTGTCGATGGATCCAAACCGAAGAAGCTTGGGGCGGTGGAATTGAGTTGAGCATTTTCAGTAAGCATTTCGACATAGAGATATGCTCCATTGACGTCCAGACCCTACGTGTCGACCGGTTCAACGAAGGCCGGCCGACAAGGTGTATCGTAGTATATTCCGGCATCCATTACGATACGATCGCCCTTTCGCCGTCTGATCCTCCCTTCAAGCACGCATATGCCCCGCCTGAATTCGATACGAAGATCTTTGAATCGGTGGATCCCGTCATTCTAGAGAAAGCCGTGGAGTTGTGTAAGGTGCTACGACAAAAACATTATTACACCGACACTGCAGGGTTTCAGGTGAAGTGTAATGTCTGCGGGGGACTGTTTGTTGGGGAAAAGGGCGCAGCTCGCCATGCTTCGGAAACGGGGCATTATGATTTTGGCGAGGCCGATTAACTCCACTTCTAAAAATTGGCGCGATGAGCGGAGTGCCACCGGACAGTACATCCATACATATACATATCTCCCAATAGGCCAGAACATAACGGAATTTCAACGATACGCTGACTTCTTCCTACCCCGTGTGGCCATATAGCACCCGTGGAAATTCACAGTTGACCCTGTCCCATACTGTTTGCTCGAGAGTAGAGCCCATACGTAACTACTTGTTATACATAGCTCTGCAGTCACACATTCTCGGCCCCTGCAGCATGGAACAGAAAGGGCTTCCGGTATGCTGATCCCCGGAATGGGTACATTGTTACCGTCAAACTGAGTTTTGGCTCAACCTACCTATGACGTTTGCCAACCATGCACAGTTTGTTGCCCAAAGTCCACAACGATCTGCGACTTTGCCGCCGCCACGGCAGTTCGTATCCGCTGCGAGATGTCATCCCGCTGTCTGTTACGGAAAGCCAAACGGACTCCGAACTGCTTTACAGCGAAATGCTTGTTCTCGCCTCTGTGCATTTGACACGAAGCAGGTAAATTCAGAGCGCGTCCGCTAACCTGCTAGGAGCCCTTCGAGAGCTCTACCGTGGATCAACGGCGAACTTTACCTCAGCCTATTAGTTACCTCACCATTGATAAGATTATATCTTGATGTCTTCTACCTCCTCGAATTTCATTGTCTGCACAGTCTGCCACGAGGATCCACCATGTCGCGTGATAGTAGTCTTCACGATATTGACCATACAAAACCAGCCTCGGAGGATCCTTCGCGGCTAAGGGTCTTCTTCTCTATCTTGCGAAGGTACGCGCCACAGCTTTGCAACCTATTATTCACCGGTTTATCATGGAAAATGGCTGACTCTTTCCTAGGTTTATTGGAGTGACCGACATTGCAACCGCTCGTTTTTCTTTGCCGGCTCAACTCCTTGAACCGACGCCGAATCTAGGTAAGTTGAGGGCCGATTTCTGTTTGGAAATGTTAATAACCAACTGAAATTTGTGTTAGAATACTGGAACTACCTTGATCGACCGGATAACTTCATTAGGTACGCCTAGCGTGAATGACTGTTGTTTTTTGAAATGTTATGTCTTACGACTTTTAGTATCGGGAAATCCGATGATGAGTTGGGTCGCATGTTGGAAGCCCTGAGGTTTTGGTTTACAAAAGACGTGGTGAGCATGAAAGTCTAGAACTCATTTTCGAATATGTGATTGCTGACGGTTAAGTAGAGATATGTTCAAAGCAAGCCTTGCAAACCATATAACTCAGTCCTTGGCGAATTCTTCAGGGTTGGTTTTGGCAATGACACTTGAGTATATCAAAGCGAGAGAATTGGCTAATCCTTTGTGTAGTGTTACTGGGAGGTAGAAGATTGTCGACCCCCTGTTTTCCCAAATTCTGTCCAGGGGGTCGCATCAACTGGTTTCCAGACGGATGGTAAGGGGAAAAAGGTCAGAATATCATACATCACTGAACAAACATCCCACCATCCCCCAGTCTCGGCCTTTTATGCCTATTGTCCCCAGCGGGGTATCACAGCTCGTGGGTATGACCAGATCACGGCAAAATTCGGCGGAACAAGCATTCGAATTGCCCCTGGACCGCACAATTTGGGGTTCTTTGTAAATCTACAAAAACGGGGCAATGAAGAATATCATTTCACTCATCCCGCCGCTCACATAGGTGGCTGGCTTAGGGGATCGTTGTCAATATCAGTTTCGGATACCTGCTACATAACCTGTGCAAAAACCCGAATCAAAGTGATTTTACAGTATCTCGACGATGGCTGGCTAGGAAAATCACATTACAGGGTAGTCGGCGTCGTCTTTCGATACGATCCAGACAATGACGACAAGACGAAGATAAAAGAAGTTCCCGAGAGTGATATTTTGGCAAGACTCGACGGTAGTTGGCATGAGCAAGTGTACTATACACTCGCTGGCTCTGCTGACCGCCAACTTCTCATTGACATCTCGCCTCTTTTCCCTGTCTCCAAGGTTGTGCCGCCAGACGAGGAGCAGCTATCTAATGAGTCTCGCCAATGCTGGTCTGGAGTCACAGCAGCAATTCATTCCCGGCAATATAGCATAGCGACTCAGCGGAAGCACGAGCTGGAAGAACGCCAAAGAGTAAGGGCGGCTATACGAATGGAGAAAAATCATGAATGGAAGCCACGCTTTTTCTTATACCCCACTGATCCCTCTGGGAAACCCAAGTTGACTGCTGATGGTAAAAAGGTGTTGGAAAGACTCCAAAAAGGGGACTTCACGCTTGAGGAGAAAGATGTGACGTGATTTAATGATCGGGCTAGGGAGTGTTGAATTATGGGGTAACTATCGCGAGAGAATTCCTAATGACTGGATTCCAGCATGTCTAATGATTGCTTTTTTGGTTTATATTCGATGCATCACAACCCTAATAACATTTTCCCCCATTGCTTGCGATGAAATTTCCGTTCGTTCTTTTTTTTTTTTTGGCAAGATACCCATCCTCTCGTTTACTATCATATTTCTATTGGGTAGGCAAAAAGTGCCTTTGTTTCTAATCCCTCATTTCGCAAATTTTATCAATCACTCTAGTTACCTACTGGGCAACCGTCTGGAACAGTGGTGAAGGTGATCTTATACAATTTAAAATGTTTATCCCTAATGATAGCTGGGACATTGTGAAAATGTTCAATTTGAGGAACCTCCATTGGTCGCCAGTCAGATATGGCCCAGGTCTTCACGCTATGGCTGGCCTACGGGGTTTACGGCTTGTGATATTTAGACGTGGTAAACCATATCCAGTAGTCTAGGACTTGGAAGCCTCGTAGTGTGTCCGCCGAAGTATTAAAATGCTAAGCCAAAAGAAATATACCATTCATCAAACGATAAAATATGCAAATACCCCGACATTTGACGCCAGTCATGAAAGTACGTTTAAAAGCTCTTTGCCATCTCGAATGCTAAACAATGCCGTGAAGTTTAAAGCAGACCGAACTGTCTTTTAAGCCGTTGATTTGACGACCTTAAAGCCAGCACTAACCATCTTAGTTATTTCTTCGTTTTTATGTGGTAGTAAACTGAGAGCATAAGCAACATCATTCCACTGTTTCTCAGTGTCACACCGAGTAAGCCTTGCAGCAAGCTTGTCGGCTAATTGTTTGGCATGCCTATCCTAGATGGGGGTTAGCGTTAGCGACGATTCATGGAGAGAAATATTGTGTAGGAAGTACATACTTTCTCAACGAATCCGGCTAAGAACTTGATAATTCTCCGCAGTGAATCTTCGTCGAGATTCCTCTCTGCACTCAGGAGGCTGAACATATCGACGAAGTGGTTATACACAGCGTTATCCTTTGTAGCGAGTTCGGTGAAAAACATCCGAGCAAGATCGGCAATCTTCTTATCTTCATCTTCCAGGCATTTGGCCATTTCGCCTAGCTGGCCTTTGACTTTGACCTGACCAGCAAGAATTAAGAAAGTAAGGGTCATCAAGCATGTCCGTTTCACCGAGACATCGTTGTCGTTGAGTCTCCGGTAGAGGAAATCCGTGTTTTCATCAATAAGGTGGTTGAAACAAACAGCCATATCGCCGAGTGCTATCACCGCGTTACTTCGAACGATGGGATCTTCTGATCGCTCCATTATCGTGATCAGAAGTGGCAGGTTCCTTTCGCAATATTCACTTGAGACACACATTAACTTGGCCATACAAAGGGTCGCTGCTTCCTGAAGATTTCGATCAGAGTAAGTATTATTATTCGCACATATTTCGGCGACTAGAGGGCCAAAATTAGTGAGTAAAGATCGCGCGCCGAAAAGAAGTTCACGCTCTCGAATATGGGTCATCGCTTCGGTAAAATCGTCTTCAGTTGTACCTCCGATGAGATCTAATTCATCATCTTGAGGTGCATCATCTTGATTTTGGGAGGTGGTATGAGGGGTCTTTTTCTTTTCCTGCTCCGCCTTGCGGCGTTTGAACTCTTGTTCGCAAAACTCAAGGTGGACGATCTGTTTGATCGCTATATGGCCAACAATAAAAAGAAGCTGAGACAACCTAACAGGGCTGGGTTTTTGGGATGTATTCTGTGAACTTTTTTGACCCTCAGGAGTATGAGGTCTGGCTTCACTAAGTTCACTGGATGGATATTTTCGAGAGAGTAGATGTGGCTGAAACACCGATTTTGTTTTCCGTCGCACAATGTCCGAGCAAAGGGAGTCGGGGTGTTTAGCAAGTGCATAAATGGCATTGATTGCCTGCTCCGCAACACCGTACCACTCTTTACTGTCCGAGACAATCTCGGTCATAGCTGCTAACTTGATCAAAACAGCGTGGTCGTTGGATAATCTCGGGGAAACCACTTCTGTTGTCTTCGCTTGACGGCCAGGCTTCATTCTTCTCAAAGCAATGCAAGTGTATTTAGCCAAAACAAGATCGGCACGCCCTAGATTTCCCAGACCAATCCGTAACATTGTTTCTATTTCCTTCACAACCACGTCAGGATCCGCTAGTGCAAGCATCCCGAGGACAATGATGGCGCCTCTTCTCTGAGTTCGAGAGATTTCTCTTTTTTGAATACCATATACTTGCCAAAGCTTAGCAATAACCAAGTCTGGAATATGTCCAGCCTTCATCATCATGCTTAGAAGCTGTTCCAACGACGTGAGTTCCGCCGGGGTAGCACCAAAGGTCAAACTAATCATATTTCGAGCAATATAATTAGCAGCATCGTTTGGGCTGAACGAGTCTGGAGCATCAAAAAAGAGACCTTTATAGCAGTCAACCAGATTATTTTGAACACCTTTCCCCTCATCACTGTTTCCTTTTGTCCAAATGAGACGGAGCATCCTTCGGATGCCGGACCGTGCGGTTTCAACTTTGTATGCATCGAGCATGACAAAAAAGTCCATCGCCTCAATAACTTCACTTTTATTTCTGGAGGAAAGCAATTGTGAGACAACTTGAGATGCCAAGTGTAAGACTTCGATAAAACGGATTGCCTCGAGATAGTATTTCCTTGTCAGTTGAAGCCGTGCAAGCATTTCTGAAGTTGCTGCCTCCTCTTCTGCCTGTTTGATGGCTGCAACTTTCTGTTCTTCGGTCATCCTCGGTGCCTTGGACGGAGAATCTTCCGGTAGTTGAGTCGCATCATCCAGTAACTCACTATCTATATTTGTGTTTTCCAAACCCACCTCTGCCAAACCGGGCGTCTCAGGAGGAGGTTTCAAGGCGTTCAGTTCTGCCTGAACAGCCTCGAGTCTCTCTTCCCAGTCCTTGTAGGACAACTGTCCACCATGCATTACGCTGAAAGGATGGGTGGAAACCAATTTAGCGAGTAATTTGATCGCATTTCTGCGAACGTGGCTGCTTCGGTCCTCCAAACTTCTACAAGCAAGCTCCGCAGCAGTTTGGCGTCGTTTCGGAAATTTTTGATCCAAATCACACAGCCTCATGTAAACTTGAATAGCGCGACATCGGCAGAACGGGTTTATATCGAGGAATCGTTCCTCCAAAACGTCAAAAAATGAATTTATCTGAGTCTGCGCATTCTCGCTTCTTTCATCTTGCTTGCTTAGGTCGGTTATAAGGTTGCCGCAAACTTCAACGACGGCACAACGTAATGTATAAGCCTATAAGAGAAGCTTCGGATTAGTATATCCAGTTTGTACGTTTTCGGATAAATTACG
Organism: Amauroascus niger; assembly: GCA_001430945.1. Taxonomy (NCBI): domain Eukaryota; kingdom Fungi; phylum Ascomycota; class Eurotiomycetes; order Onygenales; family Onygenaceae; genus Amauroascus; species Amauroascus niger. Next base: position 2,126 of record LJPK01000694.1, on the reverse strand, counting down.
ACGTACCTCGCTGTCGAGTTGTTTTGCTAACAATGTCATTTGCTTAATAACCAATCGAGGCGCAAGCTCTGATAGCTTCGTGATAAATATTGAAACAGATTTGGGTCCTTTGGTGTCATTGGGGTTGAATTCTTTATTGGCGAGTTCTCTTGATGGTATATGTGAGCGGCCATTCTCTGATAATATCTGGCTATTGAACCTACCTCATTATTTCATCCGACAACTGCGGATAGTCGTATTGCTCCGCAAGAATATGCAGGAATTCTGCCATAGGCTCGGAAAGGTGTTCAAAGTATGTAAGGCTCTGGACGATTGACGTCTGCGCACCTAGAATCACCCTGTCAGACCCCCTGATCAAGAAACAAAAGTACATATCTTACCAAATGCATGGCCATGGTGCTTTACAGCAATACATAAAACCTTAAAGGCATGCATGCGGATACTCATGGTTTTCACTCGTTGCTCACTCTCGAGTATAAGATAGATGGAGCGTGTGAACAGGCTCACAAACGTGTCGCGATCCGATGTTGTCATGAAGATCTTATTTAATTTTAGTTTCAATACTTTGCACATAACCTCCATGGCAATTTGTAGCTGCGCGGCGGAGTCCCAAGTTGTCTCTTTCTTCGCTGTTTTGGACTTGGAAGACTTCCCCGGCCCGCGCCTCGCGGGTGCCGAAGCCGCAGGCTTTTCCGCCATCCTTGCTTCCACCGCAGAAAGCGCCCACTGCAGCAAAAAGGCGTACATCTCCAGTAACTGTTTGTGGTGCGGTATGAGATCGGTTTCATCGGATTCGAGGTCATTATGGGCGAGATCTGCTTCGACAGCGAGTCCTGAGACAACGAGGTCTAAAACCTTGCTCAAGATCTTTGTGGGAAGCACGGCGAAGAATCTAGATTGCTCAATTAATTCAGAAACATGTCTAGTTGGTGATACTGTTGGAAGTTACGAAAAGTAGGTGCACACTTGAGTAGAAATTGCAGGGAGTCAAACGAGCCACGCCTTGAGAGGCCATCGGGGTTCTCTGCCACCGAGTCAACTATCGAGTCCAAGACTCCATCGATCAGCGGGAGCGTCAGCGACTCAGGATCCGACTCGCAATCCAGCAGCTCCGGGTCGACGTCGGGGGTGGGAACGGAGGTTGGGTCACTGAGATAGTACTTCAAAGATTCGTTGATGTCGAAATCGATTCTGTCTTCCATGGTGAGGATGGAATATCAGGACCATGAGAAAGAGATTCAGCGCCAAAAGGATCTTGGGCTATAATGGGCAATAATTCTGATGAAAGGCGGCTTCAGCTTGTTTTCGTGTTGTGGTTTGCACGCTCGGCGGGTTTGTTTGCATTTTCCCTCATTCAGACAAACCAAGCAGTGCTGCTTTAACTAGCGAATAACTAGTTAACTAATGTAATTCCACACCAAGCGGTCATCCACACCAAGCAGTCAGCAAAATCAAAATATCTTCCAATTTAACTACCCTTCCACTTCAACGCGCAATTATGCCACCAATTCAAAATAAAGAAGCTTCTAACTCTCTAGAGATAGAGGGAAGAATTGAATTTGTGATAAATGTCTTTAATAAACAAGAAATTCTCTCTATTTCTGAAGCTGTATGTGTTTTTAATGTGTCTAGAACTACACTAAGTTCTCAACTTAAAGACTGATCTGCTAGAGTGAATTTACATGTAAATTCACACAAATTATCTGCTGCTGAAGAGAATAAACTAATTGAATAAGTGCTGAATCAGACTAAATAAGAATTCTCTCTTTAATTGATATTTATTGAAGATATAGCTAATTATCTTCTTATTTTACAGAATTCTACTGTCTCTACTACATCATTCTCTTATGTTAATAAGAACTGAATTTCAAAACTGATGTGAGTGGTTGGAGCTAAGTTTGATTTGCTAAGATATCTACTTTAAGTACAAGAAGAAACAGATGAGAAAGAAAAGAGAAAGAAAACTTTCATTGAGATCAGTCTGAGGTTCTTGTAAACAAGCTTAGAAGATAAGCTTAGAGCTTGAATTGAGAGCTTGACTGAACATGTATTGATTCAGAAATTGACTCAACAATTCATTGAGAGTCTGCTTATCAAGCATCAACCTGCTACAATACTCTCTTTCT
>LJPK01000119.1:133163-206989 GCA_001430945.1 Amauroascus niger | reverse complement strand
TGGGAATTACGTTAGTTAGTTAGGTGACTAATCTTTCTTCCCAACCTCACCCACTCGACTTTCGTTGCTCTCAAAACGGGGAGCTCAAGAAAGGAACCTTCTTTGCTCAAAGGCAGCAGCTGCCTGTTGCCCATCATGGCAACTAACGTGGATGCGAAGCTGCTGAAGCAGACGAAGTTTCCTCCAGAGTTCAATACAAAAGTCGATATGACCAAGGTGAACGTTGAGGTGATGAAAAAGTGAGTCCATCCGTTCCTGGCCGCACGGAGCTTACTTTGATGGTCTGGAATTGACTTGGGGAATAGGTGGATTGCAGGCAAGATTTCGGTCATACTGGGAAACGAAGATGATGTGGTCATTGAATTGTGCTTCAATTTGCTGGAAGGAACGCGATTCGTAGGTTTCTACAGCCCCTATTTTACCGTGCCGTGCCGTCTCTGTGTTGGAAGATGATAAGTGTTGTTTTACTGACGCGTTTCCAGCCGAACATTAAACACTTACAGATTCAACTTACCGGATTTCTCGACAAGGATACGCCGAAATTTTGCAAGGATCTATGGAACCTATGCCTCAGCGCGCAAAGCAACCCCCAGGGGGTGCCAAAGGAGCTGCTTGAAGCAAAGAAAATGGAATTGATTCAGGAAAAGGTCCCACTCACATATCTGCTAAGTTATCTGCTTTTGTGTGCATGCTGACATTAGGTAGCTTGATGCGGAGAAAGCAGCCGAGGAGGCCCGTCAGCGGAAAGAAGAAGAGCTGGCCCGGGAACGCGAGGTGGAAGCAATCAGGCGGCGTGAGAGAGAAGAACGCACTCGCGGCGCGAGGAATCGACCGGACTATGGTCGTAGGACTTTTCGAAATTCACGTTCGCCGCCTCCAAGACGAAGAAGCCCCGACGGGTTCCGTGATAGGCGTCGGCCGAGGGGAGATACTTATGCGCCAACGGGAAGAATGAGTGGACGAGGGGGCGGGAGAGGGCGCCGTCCGTCAGAATCTATGTCGCGTTCTCCGACGCCTTCGCGCTCTCCATCTCCCTCCCGCTTCCTTTCGCGTTCGCGGTCCCGTTCGGCTTCACCACCACGCCGCGAACACCGAGGAAGACGACCTCGTGGAAGACGATGGCAGCGTTCGATAAGCAGGTCTCCCTCCTATGAACGGCGGGGCGCCAAGCGCAGAAGGAGGGAAAGCCCCGTTTACAGTGATCACCGATCAAGGTCTCGCTCTCGTTCTGATTCATCTCGCTCACGTTCTCCTAGAAGACACCGGAGAAGATCCTTGAGTCCTCCACGAAATATCTCCCATTCGCCATCTCCACGTCGTCGCCGTAATCCACGGTCGCAGAGAATCCGTCCTCGCTCTATATCTCGCTCCCTTTCCCGTTCACGATCACGGTCACGGTCGCGATCGCGGTCGCGGTCAAGCAGTCCAGAACGGCGGGGGATTGGAGGTCGGTCGAGAAGATCACCATCTAACGTTTCAAAACATGACAGAGATGAATCGCGAGCTGATGTTACTAATGATCTCAATCTTCGCGATGATCATCGCCTTAGTCGAAGCAGAGAGCGTCAGGATCGCAGCCCACGACCTGCACGCAGCCGTACTAGGTCCCGTACCCGGAGTCCCTTGGCTAGCCGTCGACGATCACCTAGCCGTAGCCGTAGTCGAGACCACAATAAGCGAAAGAGACACCAATCTATTGAAAGATATGCCCCTGCTGCCAGACGGCAACGCAAGTCCTCTCCAGCCTCGTCGCCCGCGAGGCATCGGGATAAACGAGCTGGTACGGAAGAAGAGAAACGAACAAGGCGCTCATCGTCTTCGCCTCCCCGTGAGTCTACCAAAGAAAAAGATGCTTGAAAAGGATACTGTAAGCTATGCCGAGGTGGGTCAATACAATTATTAACATTTTATGAATTATGGATGGGCTCAACGAGGGTCGATGATGCGATGGTAGAAACAGTGGAAAATTAGGATTCATCAACACCACACACACAAACATGAATATATTATCTTCTTTCTTTACTCGGTCTCTTGAATATTCAAACAACGTTCATTCTGTAAGTCTCCCAGCATTTCCAAGGCTGCGCAATGTAGGATTCCGGGATGGGTAGACGCTTTGACATCCCATTGAAGGCATCATCGACGTTTTTCGGGTACGGCTACGGCTATCGAAAGACGATGCCTTGAATGATCCGCCTTCAAAAGAGCCATACCTGCAGGGTGGGGAATGATAGGAGGTTGAAAAGCTATGATGAAAAGCTATTTTGACGGGATCTCTCTTTCATTATCCGCAAATCCGAAGAAGCAGCGCCAAATTACCAGAGGGAGCTGCTAACCTTTTTTCTATGAAGCCCTACCACTAAGTTACCGTGAACGCACAGGTAAGCCCGGAGTCAACAAGCCTGTATCTGCGGATTCAGCGTTGGGCGGTGGTGAGTAGTGCTAGGCGTGGTTCCACGGTCGATCTATCGGATTTGCTCAACGAAGGCTTTGCCCTGGTGTGAAACCTGGTTCTCCCGAGATATATCTGCGGTAACTGCAAATGTAGTTAAATCAGATTGAAACTCCATTTTGGTCTGCTCAGGATAATGTGGTTAGTTAAGTTAGAGATGCATCCTATTGCAACGCCGAATGCGAAATCAACACAAGAGACAGATTTAGTATGAGTACAAAGTAGGATACCTGGCTTAAATGAGTTTCCTGTCTTTTTCTCGCCTCTGTATCAGAATTGATTGCGGTTTGTGAGATGGTTATCTACCACCAACATGGAACCGGGTTGTGTTGCTGTAGAAACAACCCTTGTTGACTGTATCACGTGACAGGCTTGGTTCGATGCTCCTTTTTCGCAACCTCACCAATTGTCGTTGCAGTCGAAGGGATGTACTCTGCGAGACGGGCACCCACGATATCTCGAACCGGGATGCAGCTACAGATGTCGACAACCGATACGCCGGATTCTATGCATCCAAATACACGTTAGGCTCGAGTAATATGACACTAAACGCCTCGCCAACGCCACTGCCATCCGCCCAGCGCGGTGCGAGCTACAACCTGCGACCAGTATCATTACACGATCTCCATCGAAGGACAGTATCGAGGCATATAGTCAAGGACACAGCGCCAAATGGGATATTAACAGGTTCTGGAAATAGGCCGGGAGAAATGCCGCGATCTCAGACGATTTCGCCGGGAGACAGTTCTGATGATGACGACTTTCCTGAGCCGATCAAGTTCAGTGCGTCGGTGAAAGCATTGCTGGGGGAGGATGCGTCGGGACTGGAAACGTCGCCGAGAAGAGGTGCTAGAGGTGGATTGGGAAACGAAGGATATCATCAGACAGGTGATAGCGGACGTGCGCATGGAAGACAAGTCAGAATTACGTCGCCAGGGCAGCGGGCGAGTGCGAGTCCCCCGCTTAGGATTGTGCGTTTAGGATCTGAACCGCGGCGCTCACCCAGCTCGCTGGGAAAAGAAGAGTCGTTCTTGTCGGGAAGAGGGGAGAGGGGTTATTCAGAGGGGAGTCGGAATGATTTTATTACGCCAGCGCCGAGGACCAGGAGTGTGAGGATTGTGACTGGCTCGCGAAGTACAACTCGTTCTCCGTCGGCCATTGGAGGCTCCTCTAATGATGCTAGTCGGGTTGAAGAACGATCTCTTCTGGAAGACGGTATGAGGAGAGGCCAAGATGAACGGAGTATTATTCGAGCCGGTATGGGAACGCTCCCTCGGACAAGGGGCGAAGCCGACACTGGAGTCCAAGGCTCTCTACGAGTCAAACGATTGGGTAAATTGTCAGGTTCGTTCCTCAATGGCCCTGCAATAAGAGGTGTGCTGCGACGGCAGAGTGAGGAAGAATCCCATCTCGACCACCATGAAGAATTATTCCATAATTCCGGGTCTCGTAATAGGTATGAGGACGCTCAAGAGCCACCTTCGCAAATGGATGATTCTATGTTACGGAACAGCCGGCCTGTTGAAAGGCAACGGTTGTCGCCGCAGCCACCAGAACACAATGCCTACTCATCATCCACGAGAACTCCTCAATCTGTACCAATCCGGACACGATCGCTTCGAAGTAGAGAGAGCGCGAGCGCGTTAAGAAGCGATCCTCCTCCCTTATCCGGTCATATCAAACCCCCTTCGAGCTCCCAGCAAGAAGGTTCCCCCAAGCCAAGTGTCAACCTCAACCCAGTCTATCGTGTCCCGCCACCGCTTGAGTTACCGGCAAAACAGGACCAGGAAAATGACGCCCCGTCCACATTCAAAAGAACGAAACCTCACGGATTTGCCATGCTAGGAAAAGTCGATAAAGTATCCGTTTTATATGAAGATGATAAAAGCAGCCGCAACTCTGTACCAGAGACGGAATCTCCAAGGAAACCACTAGGAAAAATGAGCAATAACACTCCCCGCCGGCTTGCACCGCCTCCACCGCCCAAAATGAGCGTGCTAGAAACCGCCACTGCTGCTGCTGGAGCCGCTACTTCTTCGCAGGCTAAGAAGAAGCGAGCGCAAGTATCTATCAACCGGAAAGTTTATACGCGATTGGACTGTATCGGCCGTGGTGGCAGTTCTAGGGTTTATCGAGTGATGGCGGAGAATTGTAAGATATTTGCGCTGAAACGGGTGAGCCTAGAAGATGTGGATCCGCCCGCATTGGCTGGATTCAAAGGAGAAATTGATCTTTTGAAAAAGCTGCGGAATGTTGAGCGTGTTGTTCAACTCTTCGATTGGGAAATCAACGAGGAGAAGCGTGCACTTAGCGTTCTTATGGAGATGGGCGAGTCCGACCTTCATCGGATCCTCATACATAAGTTGAATACCGAGGGTGCTGTTTTCGACCCGGTATTTGCTCGATTTTATTGGAAAGAAATGCTTGAATGCGTACAAGCTATCCATGACTTTGATATTGTTCATTCAGACCTCAAACCAGCTAATTTCCTTTTGGTTCATGGAAGGTTGAAGCTCATTGATTTTGGTATTGCAAATACTATTCAGGACCACACTGTCAACGTGCATCGGGAACAACAAATAGGAACACCAAACTACATGGCCCCTGAAGCTCTCATTGATTGCAATGCGGATCTCGGGCTTCCCGCTGCTGCTGGAAAAATGATGAAGCTGGGCAAACCGAGCGATGTATGGAGTTTGGGATGCATACTGTACCGGATGGTGTATGGGAAAGCGCCTTTTGCACACATCATTAAGCCCCTCGAACTCATCATGGCTATTCCAAATCCCAGAGTGCCGATCAACTATCCTCCGGTTGGGGTGGGTAACATTCCTGTGCCGTCAGCTATTCTACGAACGTTGAAAGGGTGTTTGCAGCGCGACCAGACATTGCGGCCTAGGATCAAGCAGCTACTTAACCTCAATGATCCGTTTTTATATCCGGATGCGCATCTTGAGGGAACAGTGCCTATATCGCAGGAAATGCTGGAGAGGATTTTAACCAATGTGGTGAACCATTGTCGTGCTAGAGGACCTCCGACAAATGAAGAGTTGGCGGGGTGGCCGGCCGGGTTCTTTGCGAAGATCAGGGCGGCAATGGAGGATGATCGATGACGATATACTTTTCTGAACTTTGGAGTTTTGGGAAGATTCGACTTGTCCTTGGTTCGGGGCGTTTTTTGGAAATGATACCTATTCTGCTCCCTGTTTGGTTGGCCACTATTTTAAGCGTGGTGTTTGGTTACTTTCTTCTTGTTTATTTTGGGAGCTCTTGCTCTAGATTCTAGTCATATCTGGGACTATTTTGACCACAAGGACGGGAAGCATCTATAATTCCTTCGTCGATGGTTACACATTTGCCTTTTTCTAAACCACGTTTGGACTGAAAGACTAGCCGTTTCCACAATGATATGTGCGTTTAGATAACCAGCTCTTTGGAATCAGAAACGAGCAAGGCAGCGCACACGTTCAGCTTCGACAGCATCAACATTCTCCTTTTTTCTGTTTCAACACCCTTTTACATTGCCTCGTCTATGGTCCTTCTGATTTGTCCAAGGCTTTGAAATGACACCTTTGATTATGACGGCAGTTATTTTGCAGCAGGTATAATTCTATTTATACATGGTTTAGAAAAAGACAACATCCATACCTAAGCCGCTGGGACGCACCAGTTCTTCTATCAGCCACAAGAATTTGAACAGACCGTAAGATCGTACACACCGCACTCTCCGCTTCACTTCTTCTCCATCTCAACCCCTTCCGCCACCAACTCCTCCATCGTCTTCACTTTAACCTCCATCACCCTGAGAATCGTAAACTTATGCTTGCTCTTAATTCGCTGGACATGTCTCTGTCGTCTCTTCGTCTTCTCCTTGATGCGCAACGGCTCAGATTCCACACCCATGACCCTCAGGCGACACTCGAATAGGCGTTCGTCGATGTAAGGTGCGCCTTTTAGCGTGAAATCGCGGGACCCAACTACCGAAGCGCGGTTTAGGCGGATGATATCTCCAGTCTGGACGTCGGGCATGAGGAAAGGGAGTCGCAAAGTGTCACCGGCGGTGAGGAGGTAGGGCCTGGCATGGATGTGGGCCGTTATGTAGTGTGGCGACTGAGAGGTAAGGTGTGGGAGGAGAGAGAGGATAGAGTCGGTAAGAGCGAGAGGCTCGGTGAATGTGGGTGGGAGTGCGGGTTTGGCGGTTGGAGTGAGGGTCTGGTTGATGGGTGGGAGGTCGGGAGTCGGAGCTGCTGATGTCGATGACGGTGTGGAGGATTGCCTTTGGGCTTGTGTCGTCTGTGGAGGGATTTCGGGGTGTGTTTCGCGGAATTGAGTCGTCGAGGAGGCTTGGTGGAGGTATGCTCTTCGTGCTGGCAAGGTAGAGCTGGGGAGAGCTGTGGAAAGGGCTCCCAGGTTGCGTGCGGCTCGCACAGGTAGTCTGGACAACATTTTTGGCTGGGTTGCTTTACTCTCTGGCCCCAATGGGTATATAGTATTTTCTTCCAGGCAGCTACGTTGCCACTGTTCGACTTGTATGTGCTTCTATCGCCTGTTCCCATCCAGCGTTGAAGAAAAGGGTTTTTTCTTGAAGTTCAGATGGTTTCGTTTGGTGGCCGCTGCGGCCGCCGTAGTTAACTAGCGGCAGTTCTGTCAGCGCCACGTGACTTAGCTTCTTGTTGGAAAATCGAAGATTTGATAGCCTTCGTCACGATAAGAAATCTGTGAGAAGAGCCAGGGACGAATAGGCCGCCAGTGTACAGTTCATCATGGTAAGCAGTTCTCGTCTGAGATGGATGATGCATTAAAAAATGTGTTTTAAAGGTGAATATATGCTAATGTTCCCGTCTACCTACAGCCTCAAAATGAGTTAGTCAAAACCCCCGATTCCTTCGACGGCGAGGAAATAAGCTAATGGGAACCATAGGTATATCGAGCGATGGCAGAAGCAGCACGGGAAGCGGTACGTCTATTCGCCTTGTGATGATGTCCCTCTTGTTTGTGAATACCGCTTGAGAGCAGATCAGAAAACGATGCTCCGTTTCTTCATAAACATCTTATATAATAGCTAAACTAACACACCCAATTTGCAGCCTCGACCACGAGGAACGCACCCGCAAGCGTATAGCCCGTGAATCGCACAAGCAATCCGCAGATTCCCAAACACTTACTGGCCTTCGGGCCAAGCTTTTCCACAAGAAACGCCATGCTGAGAAGATCGAGATGCGGAAGCGCATCAAGGCGCAAGAGGAGCGAGATGTCAAATCATCTGCACCGAACGAGCCCTCCGCCACTCCTCTCCCGCAATATCTTCTCGATCGCTCCCAGGCCACCAATGCCAAGGCGTTGTCGAGTGCAATCAAGGAGAAACGGGCGGAGAAGGCAGCCAAATTCTCCGTTCCGTTACCCAAGGTCAAGGGAATCAGCGAAGAGGAGATGTTCAAAGTCGTGAAGACGGGGAAGAAGGTGGCCAAAAAGAGCTGGAAGAGAATGATCACGAAGCCTACGTTTGTCGGAACTGATTTTACTCGGAGACCGGTCAAGTACGAGCGCTTTATTAGGCCGATGGGGTTGAGATACAAGAAGGCGAACGTGACGCATCCCGAGTTGGCAGTGACAGTTCAATTACCGATTATCAGCGTGAAGAAGAACCCACAGAGCCCGATGTATACACAGCTGGGCGTGCTGACGAAAGGGACGATCATTGAGGTCAATGTTTCAGAGCTGGGATTAGTGACAGCTGGTGGAAAAGTGGTTTGGGGGAAATGGGCGCAGATTACGAATAATTGTGAGAATGACGGGTGTGTCAATGCGTGAGTGTTTCCCTGTCCACAAATTTCGAATTTTCCTCAGGGAGCTGAAAGTTGTATCATGGCTAACTTTTTGTGCAGCGTACTTCTTGTTTAGCCGAGGAGACAAGTGTTGTTTCCTTATTTGCTCTTATCTCCTATCCTCATCTCATCCACTTGCTTTTGAATGGCATTGCTTTTTCCCTGTGTTTTAAAAAGAAAATATGTGTTATGCAGCGGCGTTTTGGATGTTAAAACACGGAATTGACATGTTTTGCTCCCTGCCTTTCTCGCCTGTCTCTTATGTATGCATTTTATTATCCGGGGATGACGAGACCAGTATATCCCTGCTATCAGCTTGCGGTGTATATCCCGCGGATCCGTTTTCTTGTGTGTGTGTGTTTTCTCTTTGATTGTTGTCGCTAGAATAGAGGGCAGGGAATTGCCTTGGTAAGGATATCTATGCGAAATGAAATGATTCATCATCATCATCATCATCTGATTGACAAAGGCCACTTTTGTTGCTTTTGTGAAGGATCTCGGGCAGCAGTACAGAGAGCTAGCTAGCCTATAGCCATAGATGACTAAAATGTCCCAGGGATGGACCAGAGGATGTTCAGATTCGAATCCCGTTTCTGAGGGCAGGATGGCATGATCAAGTTTGTAATAGCTGACACGCATCCGTTTAAAATTGGGGCTTTTGGCCCAAGGTGACGGGGCAGGCATCCCTTCACGCCGCATATTCCGGATCTCCGAGCCAGCCAACGGACATACAGGACCTACATGACAAGATATGCGCGTAAGGAAATAAGCTATTTCTCTGTTTCTTGCAGGGTCTCGAAATGGTAACTATCATGATAGACAAAACATTTAGAAGGCATGTCCCTTGTGTATACATACAGTAGGCGTGCAGATCCGATGTGGTTTGTCAGCAGGGCAATCCCATGTCACCGGGAAAGTCGCTTTGCTGAGCGTTGAGTAAGCGGAAGGGTCCGATTACCTAACGGGCGGCGTTACATAATGCCAAGCCTGTGGGCCTCACGCGGCACAGCTGCAACCTTATGTAATGTGGAAGACTGCTGATTGGTCCCAGCGATCAAGCTCATAATTCCCCGCGAGCTTACTGCGCTTGGCACGTGAGTTGATTGGCCCCCAGTGGACGGGTTAACCTTGTCCGCACATTTGGAAACATGTGAAGAGCGGCGGGGGTTGGCAGAAACCGGCGGGTTGGCATTACATAAGATATATCGGTACATCTCGGGTTTGGCCATCGGGAGCAGGGGGGAGCTGCGGCACCCAGCCAATCAGCGGGCCGATGCTTATCTGCACGGCTTGGCGGTGGCAAAACGCGAGAGAGCCAATGACGCAACGGGCAACAAGCACAGAAAAGAGAAAAAAAGATGGGACGAAAGGGCAGGAGGAGCGTGTGCGTTGCATGTTGTCGAAGGGAGAGAGGTAGAGGGAGGGAGAGACACTCAGATATAGGTAACTAGAGAAGGAGAAAGCAGAAGCAGAAAGAAGAAAAAAGAGAAGAAGAGAAGAGAATAAGAAGACAAACGAAGGGAAAGACGAAGAGAAAAAAAAAAGACGATGATTCCAATTGAATAGTCACGTCTCGACAAGGGAGAACCCCAGCGGGCGGAGAGAAGTTAGAACATCTCGTCGGTGCCTTGACAGGGTCAGGGAAGAAGCTAAAAGTTCTGGACCCTTTCGCTCTATATTGAACGAGGGTGTTCGAAATCGCTGACGGAAGGGTTGACGAAGAGGTCAATATACGGGGGAGCATGTGTCCCCTATATTAAAGCTCCCAAAAACCTGTGAAAAAAGTAACATGCATGTATGATGAATAAGATCGAGTTGTGTGCGCGCGTCCCCCCGGGATCAAGCGTTAGCTGCGGGAGAAAACCCAGATTCCTCTTACGTCTTCGAAATGGAATCGAAACAGCCTTACGGAGCATTTCCCATGTGTTGTTTAATTTCCAATTCGCTGCAAGCGTCGAGGGACGGACGGGGAACAGGGGAAAGCGAGGACTTTTGTCTGGGTGGCGTCGCTCCGTGGGATCAACTTGCCCATTTCCTGAATAATGGAAACTCGACTGGGGGACTCTGGGAGAGAAGGCCAACGAGACAGACTTCAAGAAGAAGCGGAATAGTGGAAAAACCGGAGAGGGATAGACGGATGTGTGCATAATATGGCGATGGACGGCCGGATGGGATCTTTTTGGCTGTTATGGATATATTCTCATTCTGTTATTAATTTGTTCCATAAACGAGACGGCTTCCTTTTTCTTTTCCCTCCAATATCTAACTGCTGCTTCTTCCTCTTCTCTCTCTCTCTCTCTTTTTTTCTTTTCTGTTTTCTTCTTCCTCTTCTTCTCCTTCAGTCTTCAGTCGGAACCCTTTTTCCTCCTTCTTTGTTCTCTTTCTCTCTTCCTGTGCATCAGATCTCAGCCGGGGCCGCTTTGTGTGTGTATATATAAGTTCTATACTGTAGAGAACCGAAACTCGAAAAGAAAGAACAGAAAAAAAAGGGCCAAGCTGCCGTGCGAACTATATTTAAAACGTCGACTTTGGCCAAGCTGGCTGATCTCCTCTTATCCAAAGAGTATAACTTGGCTTGTGAGTGTCTACTATCAACTAGTTTCGGGCCTCTTCCGTGCTTTGTCGACGCCGGTTTGTTCTCTATCAGTCTTTCAGCCCGGTTGAAATCCTAGCCGCATAGCTTATCCCTCTCCCTCTCTCTATCTCTATCTCTCTCTTGGCCTGTAACTAGTTAACAAGCTGGTTGTTTCCGGCGGCGCCCCCTCCTCCGCCCAGTCAGTTTTGAATCCAACTCTTTGTGCTCTGATCACTGGTGTAAACCGTATTGGAGTAAACTTTGGCCTCAAGTTTCCCGCCCTTTCTTCGTCTTATCTCTATCTCTCTCTCTCGCTTCCTTTTTTTTTTTACCCCTTCTCTATCTCGGCTGTCTGCACTATTATAAGCACTATTTTCCGGTATGAAGGCTGTGTCTTTTTGGACAGCTTGAGCGCGAACGAATCAGGCCGCAAATGTGACCAGGCTGATAAGGGATACTCTATTCAGGGCCTTCGAAAAGCCTGATATCAACTGTCGGAAAACACACATTTCCCGCGCAAATATCGTCCAGAGAAAGGAAAAAAAGAACACCGTTGTCCCGTTCGCCGGCCATGGCGAGTGCTGTCACTATCAACCAACACAGTTCTGCTTCGTCATTCCGCCCGCAATCAGCTGCATCTCAATCCAGCTCTCCACAGCAACAAGGTCTCTCCGTCGACAAGCCCACACACTCACAGCAGCCGCTCGCCAGGCCCGCTATAAACCGCCGAAACTCTGGATCCGTTGTGCCGGTTGCTTCTCCTCCGCTTGCGAACAATACAAGTCTGACGACCGAGAAAAAAGGTCCTGGGAATGCGACGTGCGATGCGTGTTATAGGAGAAAAAGCCGCTGTGCGATGAACGAATCGGTGAACAAGTGCTACTCCTGTGATTTTCACCGCCAAAATTGTACATTCACCTTGAGCAGTCAGTTGGGGAAGAGGAAACTCGAAGAGACGAGCTCGGAGGCTGGATCTATAAAGAGGTATGTCCCCTTAATGTACAACCCAAGTTCCATTTCAAAAAAAAAAAAAAAAAAAAAAAAAAAAGGGTCCATATCTGACGCATACGATTAGACATGCAACAAACGCCTCTGTGTCCGCTTCGGGAGACTTTTCGGATATGCGATCTCAAGATGCGACTCGAAAAGGGGGTCAACCCCTGACAACGCATTATATTGGCATGACGACCGAGTTGGAGCCCTTGCTCCTGGACTACCTCCCCCTGGATCAGAATTGTGAAGGCCAATTGGCAGCATCGCGGATACGCAAATTCTCAGATGACGGCACGTATATGCGGATGGTTGATGCCACTCAACCTGGTCCTGAGCTTCCATCCATCTCTGTGGAAGCAATTGAGAATCTAGTAACTCCGTTCGGGCCCTCTTTGGTCGAGAAATTCTTCCAAAATCTACATCCAACCTTTCCTGTGCTTTCGGAGGATAATTTTCGAGCTTCATACCAGACCAGGAGCGTGCCGCCTGTCCTTCTTGCCGCGATCTATCTAGTCTCCTTGAAGTGGCTAGATCCAGGACCGGGAATACAGACATTGCGAAAGCCGGACGCCGCTCGTCTGGAATCTACTGCTCTCAGGCTTCTAAACGACTCATATGCCCGGCCTCACATGTCCACCATCCAGGCCGGTTTGCTTCTTTCTCAAAAATCAACTCTCTTCTCACCAAGGTTGATGTCTCAATTGGTTACAGCAGCGTTCAACATTGGATTGCATCAGGATTGCTCTACATGGAACCTAGAAAACTGGGAAAAGGGCCTCCGGAAACGGCTTGCTTGGGCATTATACGTGCAGGACAAATGGTGCGCGTTGACCCACGGCCAACCTTCACACATCTTCGCCCAAAATTGGACCGTTCAAGAACTATCCCTCGACGACTTTGAAAACTGCTACTTAAAAGGCCCCAATTCAAACGAGCCCCCAGCACATTCAGCCGGACCTCTCCTCTTCTCTCGCCTCATCACTCTAACAACCATCCTATCCGACATCCTCGACACATTCTACACACTCCGCGCGACCCAGGATTTCTCACACGCAGGCGACCAGTCCACCCGCATCATCCTCGAACGCGCCAAACCGATCCAGATCCGCCTGAAGAACTGGTTCGCTCACCTCCCACCCAAGCTCAAAATGGACTCTTCACTCAACCCCATCGACACCATCGCGGCCAGCAGCATCAGCACCGCCGCCAACGGCGGCCTTCATCTCGCCTACTTCGCCACCGAAATCACCCTCCATCGCTGCATCATCCGCTCCATCAACCCGAGCAACGCCGACGACTACCTCACCCACATTTGTCGCTCCGCCGCCAAAACCCGCCTCATATCCGCCATGGACTTTGTGAATCGGCTGCGCCCGAACCACCTGCGCGCCTTTTGGCCGGCGGCAGCACGGACTAATTTTGCGCTCATCGTGGCGTTTGGGATGTTACTGCGCATCACGGCGCAGACGAGAGAGGAAGAAGAATTCTATAGATGTCGACTGGGAGAGTATCGGTGGACGCTTGAGGTGAGCAGGCGGCATGCGGCGTTTTTGGGATGGGTGGTGGAATGTCTGGATGTGATGGGCAGTGTTATTAGAGGCGCAGGGTTGAAAAAGCCAGCGTTGGAGGAGTACATGGCGAAGTCCATCGCGCCGGCGGCGATGCAGGGTCCTTCCGGGGTGCGCTGGGCGTGTTTGGGGGAGCAGTCGCCTAAGGGGGGCTCGGACGGCGGGGATTGGGTGAGCGGGGATAGTTCCGGGACGCGGAGAGGGTATAATCAGTCTGTGGGCTCGTCGTCAACGGTCCACTCGGGCTTGGCGTCTCCCGCTACGTCCGTGTCGGGCGGAAGCCGGCGGGGGAGTAGGAGCGGCGGCGGAGCTCCGGGAGGAGAACGGAGTGTGATGAATGTGGCGGATTTAACGTAATTATTGATGTATGTAATGAATAGATGAAAGTATTATAATGACAAACAATGAATTCTTGATTGTTTTTTGCATTCCATCTTTAGGTCTGTGAAAATGCTTGTGGTCATTGGGAGAGTTTTGACCTCCTAATTTGTATTTACTGCATGTGCTAGTTATTCTAGTATGGTGACATTGGACAACAATGCACTCACATTTTGTTGATCTGCAAGGACCAACAGTACACATACACAGGAGATACTAACTATTGAATGCAATTGTTTGTGATATGTAGAATTGGGTCTGGATTCTTAACTAGTTACACTTGGGACACAATCAGTCTCCACCCATCACCAATGTGTCACACTGCTTGCAATTTCAGGTGATTCGACTCGGCCGATAACTAGTCATTCTCATCTGTTCACTTGATAGCTCCGTGAATGCTAGCTTTTATTGCGAAGCAAAACCATGGAACTGGTAACCAGTAACTATGTGCTCTGGATTCGACTGACATATTCACAAATAAGAAAATCCCACTCTAAAATCTAAGGGATTTGGGTCTGTCATAAACATGCAAAAAGTATGTACGGCAGGGAGAAGGAAAGGATCGAATCTGAAATTAACGATTAAAAGCACCAGGTAGAAGTGCTAATGGCCCCTTAATACGAACCATGCCCACCATTGTTGCCGCCGTTTCCACCGCCATAGCCACCATTATTACCATCTCCTCCCATGTTGCCGCCATGGTAACCGCCATTTCCACCACCATACTTATTACCATCCTGATAACCACCGGGCTTATTCTTGGTAACATCCTCGTAGACCTTCCAGCCACCAAACTTGGGGAACTCGGTGTATTGCCCATCGCCAAGAGGAGTAACATCTCTCTCGACAATGTAGACTTCCAAACCTGGCTCGCCGCCGATAGATGACTCGACTAGTTTAGCCACATCGATCACGTTGCCGGAGAGATCTTGAACGCGCCATTGGAGATGGCTCTTGAGAAGAGGCACGACGATCTTCTCGCTGATGCCCTCGATGACGTTGTTGGAGTGGGCTTCGGCAATGGCGTGGGAAAGTGGCATTTGGCCGTAGACGTAGTGAGCCATATCATTTAAGTTAGGAAGCGAGTTGCCGAAGAGGGAGTAGGTGCCGACGAGGTTTGGGGCGTACTCCCAGGTGTTGGGGTCACTTGGTGGATCACCGAGGAAGAAATGGATGCGGAACGGGCTCTTGATGGCGTACCTGGTTCTTTTGATCAGTTTTTTTTTTTCGTTCACAGGGCATCACAGGGAACAATGGAATTTTAACTTACATGTCGACCTTGATATTGGCAACCCATTGTTTCTTCAAGTTGTTGATGCGAAGTTTGTCAAAGTCCGAAAGACTCATGTGCGCGATATTCTTCAAGACTTCGGCGAACTTGAATGTCTTCTTCAAGACGGTAGTCAGGTCAAGGGTTTTGCCGGGGCCGCGGTTATTGCCATACTCGTTCCCATACTGTGCTCTCTTTTTGGTCGATGGCTTGTTGTAGAGCTCGTTGGCCTTCTGTCGAACATTCTTTTGGAGTTGCTGCTTGCTGACGTTCCAGTCTTGAATTTCAGGGTAAGTGTAGCCAAAAGCCCTTGTAGATCGGGCCGTATTAGAGTTCCAGAAAGCGTTACCCTTCGAGTGGAATGGATAGAGAGCTACATATTAGATTATTAACAAAGCACCCGGTGCAAATTCTTGCGGTGATAGGGAAAAAAAATAACTTACCGGAGTTAGCACCCTCCACAGTTCCATAACGGATCATGTAAGTCGAGCTCAAGGAAGGTAGTGGTCGCATCCAGGAATTCGGGTAAATAGCTTGCCACATAGCAACGATACGATCCACATTACTGCATAATATTAGCGA
This sequence comes from Amauroascus niger, assembly GCA_001430945.1. Lineage (NCBI taxonomy): Eukaryota > Fungi > Ascomycota > Eurotiomycetes > Onygenales > Onygenaceae > Amauroascus > Amauroascus niger. The sequence continues at coordinate 191,346 of LJPK01000119.1, read as the reverse complement.
CATCGGACTTCATTAAACCAGTTTAAATTTGGTGAGACGAACGCATGATGGAGCCAAAAGACGGGATCGAAAGCAGACCATGGGACGTATGTCATATGTCCCCTGTTACCACCGATAATAACATGGATCTGGCCGTGGACGCTCTCCAAGTTATTGTAGTTATTACCACGGTCCCGAACGGCACTGGTGGAGAATACGGTGTAGTTTGATTCACTGCTCAGCAGCGCGTATACGGACTGACGGAGACTAGTATGGAATTAGCCGCTATGAAAACTGGTTTCTGGTTTCCGGGGTGTGGGGATAAACCGTACTATGCACCGTTCGACCGCAATTTCTGCTGAACCTGAGTTATCGAAGTTTTACCGTTGCTGTCTGGCGACCTAACAGTGCTTTTATAGCGGAAAAGCTATATACCATGCGTTAGTCGTCGACGAAGCTTAGATGTGCTGTTATGTTTCAACTGACCGGATCATTGCTAGGGAAACCCTTCTGAGTCGTAGGATTAATGGTGTAGCTGTACAAAGGATTCGCAATGGTCTTTTTTCCCGTGGGAGTAGTGACTTGAATCTGCGGGGTGGTCATAGACCGAGGAAGTTCTGGATTGCTAGCCCAATCCCAGTATGGAATTCGCAAGGTTACTGCTGCAGCTACGTATTTGCTCTTAGTAGAGGCAGGATATTGCTTCGCGATGGCTTGGGCGTTATTCCAGATGATATCCTAAACCCAAATATTAACATTCACGGTCTGGGGCGCGTTCGCTCATTATAAAGGGGCTAACCTCAAAGAGAGCAAGATAGGGACGATGCCAGAAAGGAAATATCGTCGATGAATGAGAACAGTAGCCGCTTCCTCCAATACCCTTAACATTGTCCCACGATTTAAATGGGTATCCATGGATCCCTGGAGGGTTTGAATTAGCACAAGTGCCGCATAAAAAGAAGATCAGAAGGTTAAAACGAGAAAACGTCGCGCACCAGAGACCTCGAAGTAGCTCAGCATTTTGGTCTGGTCCTCCTGCTGGAACTTCTGAAGAGACAAGATGTAGAGGTCGAAAGCAGGGCCGGCATCCTGGAAAGTGACGAGGTTTTTCCGTGAAGGCCGTTCTCCGGACGTTTTTACCCCGCCTTTGGGGCCTTTGATATCATAGGCATAAGTTTGGAAGGCGATGCAGAGTATGACCTGCAGTATGGCCCAAAGCCGCATTCCGATACCAACCATATTGTTTTGCCCCGGCGGTCGTACGGATTAATCGGTGGAGAGAGTTGGCGGGAAATTGGGCGTCTTTAAATACCGTAGATCTTAGGCAAACCCATGCAAAAAGAAAAGAAAGTAGAGCCCGAAAAAAATAAAGATAAGAATAAACGAATGTCGATATTAAGATTACAGGTCACGATGTATAATGACAAGGAACGACAACCAACATTGAGAAAAGAAGAAAAAAAGGAGGGAGGAAGACGAGGGCGTTTAGAAGAAAGGCGACGTCTGAACGAGCGACGGAAGAAAAGGCCTGCGAGAGCAGACGGGCGTGAAAGGAGAAAGAGAGCGATTTTAAGGAAGCCTTTTTGTCAACGGTGCTCCACCGCCATATATATATTTTCCCTTGACGGGGGCACGCGCTTGGGGGGTCGAGCCCTGCAGCCCAGCTAGGTTCTCCAGAAGTATTGGACGGCTGCAGATCCGGTGGTCGAGCGGCGGAGAGAAGAGCAGAGCAAGAGCAGAGGCAAGCGCCCTCCCTGAACCCCTGAGGCTTGCTGAGCCATAAATAACTAAATAAAAACGCGGATAGCGTCGTGGGCTCCCCCCCAAAAGGCTAATCTAGTTCATTGGAACACGAAAAAAGCATCTCGTTTAACCACTGGCCCAATCACTGGCAAGCAAGTAAGTCAAAGGCTGCAGACATGGCTTGACAAGGGCCTTCCAATTGGCCGTGCCGGCTCAACGCCCAAACTTCAAATGGCGCATGTTGCTCGGAACAATTGAGAGTGGAAAGTTATGGTTGGACAGCAATCCAGACCACTTCTCGTTTGCATTTTCTCAAATTGATTCTAGCAGCGAAGCTCTGCCCAGGCTGTTTGGATTCGCGAGAGTGCGCGCCCTTAGCCTGAAGACTAGTAAGTTAAGTTAGTTCAGAGTCTGGCTATTGACGAAACATTAGCTGATCACATTAGTCAGTCACTAACCACAACCCCTGCCAAGCATTCAGGGCAAAGCTCACCTAAATACATAGTGTATACTCCGTATAGCTATTAGTAGTGTGTTCTAGTCTTGATGAACTTGATAATCTGGTCTTGATCTGCCCTGGATGAATCCAGCCTCCTTGCTGTCAGTCGTTGATGTGAGGTTGAGGATGCTCGACGTATTCAAGTCTGCTTGCCTATCTAGGAAACCAAAAATACCCAGGTTGATCACGTGAGGGCCGTATTATGTAACAAGGTCTCAGCAATACATCGTTGCAAGTATCAAGGGCAGTGATTGGGGGTCACTGTCACCACTGAGAAGGGGCAAGAGGTCAGAACCAAAGAAACTAACAGCAATTCTGACAGTTTCGCCATCGTCTACTCAAGACTGGGCAGCGATGCGGGATAAAATAGTCGAGATCCTGGACCGGTTGGGAACTCCAATACATCGCAGTTGAGGTGCTCATGGGAAATACCACGTATTTAGCCCTGGAAGATAGGATGATATTGGATGGTAACTCTTTCGAGACCGGGAATGGGTCGAAGCATTGGTCCTCGCAAGGCGAACAACCATCCGTCTACATTCGGTGGTTTCGTCAAACTAACATTTGCAAAAGGTAATAGGCAGATATTCGGGCTAACTTGCTTTTATAGCGTTGCTACATCCGACTGTACTCACCAGTCCTATGAACATTGGAAGCGACATGGAATTCATATTGATGATAAGTCAAAAACCGATCTTGGCATGGTCTCTCCAAACCATGCGCGCATGGCAGTCTCGGATTGACCGCCTCAAGAATGAAGATTATACGAAAATTGAATCTCAGCTTCATGATCCAAATGCATTTGTTATCCCGGCCGATAAGAATCGGTACCTAAAGAAGAAGGAGTTGGTAGACTGGTACAAGTCAAGAATGACTGGGCTGAAGAACTTCATTTTCAAGGATTATCAACACCTTGATGTGGCCTTTGCCGCATCTGGGTTTCCGTTAAACAATTCAAAGAACCCGACAACATTAGATTGGGCTCTCGTGACCATCGAGAAGGCAAGACAGTTTGGCAATAAGGTAAGTTTCCAGTTTGCTCAATATAATCTAACATTGGTGAAGGTATACTTTACTTAGTTATAGCTACCTCACCCCAGTTTTATCTCGAACAAATACCTCAATTCATCTTTTGAATGGCCAGACAGGATATACGGTGTTTCGGATCTCAAGCCTAACATGGAACTTTATAAGCTGGGTCGGCCAACCGGCTTCACTTCAGGAGTTCTAAATGGCGTCAAGACCGCAAAACTTCATTCTTGGGCAAGAAACAACCAAGGTCTGATGGAGAAACGGGTATCTGACGCATACTTCATTGTCCCAAACACTACATTAAACGACAGTTTCGGCACAGCTGGGGACTCTGGAGCATTCATAATCGATAAGTATGGCAATTTTGTCGGCCTCTATTTTGGCGGCACGCAAGATGGAGTTGGGTATTTTGTTTGACGCGGCGAAACTGAAGCAAGATATCAAGAAGTACACTGGCGCAGTTGACGTTGAGTTTGATGTTTGACTCTGCTGCGGTCATGTTCAGGCCTAATTGATAGTGAATGTGACCTTACAAGGCGCAAACATGCATATTTCGTTTATTTTCTTTTAGAAAAAGAGAAATATAGATAAGATCCTCTCTCGTGATGGAAACGGGAAGCAATAAGACGGCATCGCCGTAAAAGCCCTCAAGCCAAACTTTACATGCAAATAGGACGTATATAGTATAGCAAAAGGCCAAGAAAATTTCGTATTTCGGGACACTTCTTCGAGTAGAATAACTAGTTCATTATCTCCTAGCATATTTCACTTGCTGTGTCTTTGATAGAAAAGGAGGATAGGCAGGGTTGGTTATAGTCTATCCGGTCATGGTCACAAGTTCTGAACCATGACCTGATGGTGAAGCTATGGTGACCTGAAATAAATTTCTGCTATCGGATCTCAGATGAAAAGGGCTAGCACGAGTGAAGGCGCCCAAGCTTTCCTTCCACTGTAAACGCGGCAAGGTATTCCCTCTTGCCGTCGCCTCAAGTCCCAACTGTGCCTTCCAGCTGAAGTCACTCACAGTATGTGTGGTAATTGCGTTGGCGTTTCCTGCCGCTGAGAGCGTCAACTTCTATCTTGATATTGGGGGGATGCACCTGTAAGAAGCAATGATAGATAACAAGAAGCCAGCAGGAATAAGAAGGGGACCTCAGCGGCCACCAACAGTGGACCATCCCGTGATACCAGAATGGCAGTAGGATGTCCAGTGTCAGTAGATTCCGGGAATCATCATCGGTCCATTTCCAACAGCCCACTGTCATTCACCGCTTGGCTAATGGGAAAGTTCAGGTCAGAAGCGATTCCCTTGAGGTCGAATGGAAAAGAGAAACTGGATTTTGACTTGCCAGGTGAGAACCCCTCTGAGGACATCGGTGATGATAAACATCGCCAGAGACCCACGAAGTCGATGATCGTACACAATATACTACAGCTGAGATGTACCTCAGACGGGTCGGGTTTTTTCTCGTTTTCCTTTCCGCATCTCACTCAGTGTCGTAGGATAATTCTTTCGCATGCTCAGGTCGTTGACGACATCCGTCTGACTAAGCGGAGTCCGTGTCTGGAGTCTCTCCCGCCTTCAAGCCGTGGCAGCTCGGTAGTTAGTATAACTTTCTGGCCTAGGCAAACTCACCACTGAGAAGGAGGGGAATTTGGGCGCTCCACTACGTCTGGCTCTGGAAGCAATGATACTATAACTAGTTAACTAACTGACTATAGAACCTTTTTTCCATGGCTCTGATTGAACCATATTCATCTCATCTCCGGTGCTGAATTCCCATCCATATGTGATCCACAAAAAAAGCGTCACCAGCAACGGCCAAGAATCACTAGTCGGATTAAATCGCGGTTGTTCGGTGTTGGCATGCCAGGGGCAATGGCCCAGGAAGCTTGAACTCGCTTGTCTGCTCGGAACCGGCCCGGTCCCACTAAATGTGGGGTAACTATCCAGGGGGTCATGTGAGCAGGCTCTCTCACCGGCTTTTCTCGTCTTTGCATTCCACCTCTTCGTAGTTAGTTACAGCATGAAGTCAGATTGATGGCGCAAGCAATGCTCTTTTGCTCACAACATAACTATCCCTAACTTCTCGCCAACGCGGCTGAATATGACACCATCCTGGTCTCCGAGCATGCTGTAATGAAGTGAATATATCAAAAGCATCAAAGGCATTGGGTCTGACGATGGGCTCGCCATGGTGCAAACCACCAAGACGCGGAGGAAGCAAACTGACCCTTTCTCGAATCCATTTGTCTCAAGTCATCAAGACTCAAAAAATAAAATCAGGCGTTCTGTTGCCTATATATCCTAGTCATATATATACGAAGCGACGTCAACAAAAAGATGCACAGGCCGTCCCAACAGTTGTAGCCATTGCTAAATCCAAAATGTCAAAATGCCAAAATTTGAAACCGTGAACGCCGAGAAACAGGGCCCTTGGGCTCCTGCGAAACAACAAGATCAGAAAGAGGAAAATGTGGACCGGCCGGAGTGATATAACGGCTCCATTGTCCTAATATCATACATATCAAAAAGCAATAATAACCATAGCAAAGATAGCTAATTTAGCAAGTTCGATCCTTGTATGCACCCTACCCTTCACCACGTCCAAAGCAACCAAAAATACCAAACAAGGGAAACGCCCGCAACCCATCTAAGCGAACGAACGAAATGCATCCGGAACACGAACAACGACCAGCGAAATCCGCGATTAGCCACCTCTTTACCAAGAGTATTCCTAGAGTTCATGAATGACTTCTCTTTGACTTTGTCGGAGATGTCCAATTCGTCTCGTCTCGAATGTTCTAGGTTATCATCGAGTCCGGAAGCCCCGCCAAACTGTATGTACTTCACCGGTCGTGTCCCATCATTTGATGGGGAACTGGATGCCGTACGGGAAACCACAGTGTTTCCAGAGCGATTACCAAATCGGTTCTCGCCGGCTGATAGAGACGATGTAGATGTGGATGTGCTAGATGTCGAGGACGAAGGGATGTCATCAACGAAGCGGTGTGTGAGCGGAAGAATTGGATCGGATGGCTCAGAGATATTCCCAGGGCGCATGGTATGAGACATGGCATGAACGAAAATGACAAAGATAGTAAAGACAACGACGTAGACGTACTGGATCAGCACGCCTATTTGATCGGGAAAGAGGCAAAGGTGATTCTGTATTGTCTGAGGTCTTGCCGGATTTATGGATTTGCCCGACTTGGGGTCAATTGGGTTCCATAAACTCGCCATTTGCACACCAGGACGACGCACGCTCATTGTAAAGGAAGTGCTCTTGACCGTTATCTCCTTCGGCGCGCCGTCAAGCTCTCCGTGGGTGATCTCACAGTAATCGTGGTCGTCGCCCGAATATATCTGAACAACGGGCCCAATCTTCTTGATGATATTGTTAGAAATCGTTGGCGTAAGCACGTTTTGATATTGATATCCCCAGCCGATTCTGATCGCGTTCCTTTCATCCTTTTCTGGGAGGGGATCAGTTAACGAAGGCGGCCAGTGTTCACGAAGCGGGCCACAAGGTGTTCCAGCCTCACGGAATAGAGGAACATGGGTGAGAACAATGGTAGGAAAGTCCGCATCAGCGCCAGGTAGCATAGTAGACTCCGCGGGCATGGTCGCATCAACGACCGTATGGGGAGAAAAATAGTTCTCCGGCTCTCCGTTAATAAGTAGTAGCTCCTCCCTGATAGCTCGCAACCTCGTTGCCTGAAACTCTTCCAGGAATTTCTCTGTCGGTTTCCAAATCTCCTCCGAATGTGAACCACCGGTGCTCGAATCTCCAGTCACAGGATCAACTTGGTCCATCGCGCTCAACGTCACAGTGTCCACAGAAGCAAAGGTGTGGTTGCCCACAATATCGACCCTATTCCCTTCACCAAAATATGCGCGGAAGCGTTCAAGGACAGGTAATTGTATTCCATTTCCGAAACCTAGATCATGATTCCCGGGTAAGCTGGCGACTATCTTCCTTCCTCTCGGACTTGCCGCCGAGCCGGTGCCGCCCAATTTGAAGGTGTCAAAGAAAATCCGTGAGAATCGGCGATATTCCTTCATCCATACATCATTCCCATATTTTTTGTACCTGTCATCGGGGCTGGAGCTGTTTGCGGTACCCCATTCCCTCCCGCCATCGAAGAGGTCCCCCAGGAAAAACGTACTATCGGGACGGAGCCTTCTCTGAAGCAGGGACTGCGTTCTGTACAGATAGAGATCGGCCATATATATAGTCAAGGAAGACAACGGCCACGGCCGACCCGGGTAAGTATGTGCGTCGACGAGTTGAGGATCGGCAATAAACACAGTATGATGCGGAACCGCGTCTTTTGGCTAAAAGAGAACACAAAGAAAATCCCATTAATTTTCAGATCTACTCCCTCAAACCGAATAAATAGCAACTCCTCTCTTTTCCCAGAGTCGAAACACACAAAACGTATTCCGTAGAACAGAATGAAAATTCCCTTTACTCACCCACGTCTCCCATTTCGCCCACTCACACTCCCCCACAGCGTCCCTGAATACCTTCCTCTCCCCCCACCACAGGGTCACAATCCACAACCCGATGAGGACACTCCTCACCGAAAGCACCAGCCGCAGAGCCGCCATGAGCGAACCGCCGCGCTTGTGTCTGTGCCTCCTTCGCTCTCTCGCGTACGCCGCCGCAAGAGATTCGCCTCTTGCACGGAGTGAAGCAACGACCGGTCTCGCAAGCGGTGGTAACGTGTTGCATATCCGCTCCACGAGACCAGGAGGTTCCGCGAAGTGATCCCGGTGGGACCGGGAAGCACCAAAGGCCGAAGCCATGTCGCCGGGAAGAGGAACCTTTTTGGTGCAGACTTCGCAAGGGAGGGAGGGAGGGAGGGAAGGAATGATTAAACCTCGCTTTCAAACTAACATCTAGGAGATAGGGTCGTGGGAGCAGCGCCCCATTCGGGATAATAGAGAATTCTCGTGATTAGGGACTAATGACCCATTGCTTGTGAAGTAGTTTTTCGATCTGCAGAATAGCAGATGCCGTTTCGTGAAGTCGTAATTCACAGCCAAGGTTCGTCCTGCCAGGGCTTCTGCGGCGAAATTTGTTGATCCCCCTTGGAAGCCTTGCCATCCCTGGTCCTGTCCTGGAACCCGTTTTGCAGTTTGGTGAGGCGCGGTCAGGTGACATTCACAAGCCACCGCCATCGTAACTAAAACTAACTACGCCCCAGTAAGAGTACTATTTTGGCTCCTTTGCCCTCAGCGCAAAAGCCGTCAGTCGGGCTTCAAAAACTAGCTTCAGCTAAAAACAGAACCCCTTAGCCTAGATTCTCCCCGGGTTCTGTGGACATCTACTGATAATGAAACCTAGATCCTGTACATATATCCCCTCATTCATATCTTTGTTGTAGCTGAATGCTGAGCCGCGTCTTCTTAAAAATTACAGCATCCAAAATCACAGAAGTGGCTGAAAATAGGTTACGAGCGGCGGTTTTCCCCATAGACCTCTCCCCAAATTTCCGAGATCTCTTGTCCATGAAGTATCACCACTCAAGTGGGTCGCAGGAACTGTATCGAGTGCGTGGCCAGCCCAAACCCCTCGATGCATCTCTTTCCCCCTAATCAACGAAGATTCGGATGTTGACCAGCAAGTCTTATAGAGGATGACTTCACCATACCCTAGTCTATTGATAAACGGGCCTCGAATTTGCTTCTCATCTATTGCAACTGCTGAGGGTCGAACAAACTCATGTGTTGTCAGATTTCTGAGGACCCATTCCTCACTGCATGGATAGTAACTCTGTGGCGTTGGACTTGCCACTTGACCTATATCTACCGGGCTACTAGAGTGTTTGTATTGAAGAAGGGCGACGCCGAATAGATCGTACGGGAAATTCGTTGTAACTCCGGTGATGTTGGTGTATCGAGCCTGGCCAATGTCATCCAAACTGACAGGTTTACCAGCCAGCTCCTCCGCCAGTTTATCGCCCAGCTCGATCTCTAATTCTTCAAATTCCAGGCCCTCATCCAATTCATTCAATTCGTTTGGGGACAACATCCCGTCAGGATGCTGGGTATTTCCACCGCATCCGCTTGCATCACCCACACAAATGACCGGAACTCCCGCCCAAACACCCAAGTAGCCCAAAAAATGTTTTGCGATTATTGGTCTCACGAGGGTCCACAGCCTCCGACAGCTAAGGCCCAAAAGAAAGACATCTTCCACGTTCAAGAAGTCGAGAATACAGTAATGGATCTCGGTGGGAAGCTGAACGAAGATAGATCTAGATTCAATTGTGCACGTCAGAGTATGGGAAGATGGCATGATAACAGGAAGACAGTCCGGCTCAAGTCGCCTTTTCTGGGGGATAATTTTCCCTGGCTTGGGTAGGACTGTTCTGTGACTGTCTCCCCATCATGAGATTGGGGATAATGGGTCTCGCAAAAAGGGAAACAAGAGAGGATGCAGATCCATCGAACAGGTCATCACGAGGTCTGCATTCCCAACTTAGCTTTTCGCGACGACGAGGTGCAATGAGGCAGAAATCCTGCCCCATTTTCAAGCTGGTCGAAGAGGGCTCTGGGTAGTTTAAGTAATGAGAATCTCTGAATTATAACCAGCTTTTCCTTGCGCTTATGTGCATCTGCATCTGCAAAGTCTCGTCGATGTGATTCAGATGAGAGACGAAGCTCCAAAATGCTGGCGAAATGTTGCTCAAATTTGTAGCCAGAAAAACCTTCAGCGGTGCTTACACTGAGGTCATGCATTTTTCCAGGATCCAACCCCCCAAAACCTTCTACTCGCGCCCCTATCCTAGCCCTCTAATCTACCTACCCCCGCCCAGGATTGAGGGAATTCTGCAACTCTCCCACCCTCCCCCCAAACTCTGCTTTCCTCCCTCTCTCGCCCTTCTAGTTCTGCCTGCCTTCTTCGCTCTTGTTTATTTCTCACAAAACGTAAAGCATATATGAACCCATCCAAGAAAAGACCTACAACAAGAGAAAGTCCAGCGCAAAGATATCGTTCTGGGTCTGGTAAACTTAGAAATGCTCTCATGACAAAAGGTATACAGGAATTGTGTTCGGTCAAGCTCTCTAGGTCTAGCATTCTCCCGGTCCACTACTAACTATGCATGGGCATGCAGCTCTACAGTAACCTAGTTACCGGTCAGTTGTTTCAGGCCAGACATGAGAGAGCCAGAATTTTGGATCACAAAACCGTGGCCTGCAATCCGAAATTGTGGCCTGGCGTTGCAACCGCCGCAGCAAATCAACCGATCACAAGAAAGAAATTATCGTCTGTCAATACACCTAGGTTCTACCTCCTCCTCGTCTGATATAGGAACGCCGGCAAGTAACGTATTCATATGCCTCATCTATTCCCTGTCCTGATAAACCAGCATATCAAACGTATCAGCCAGCATTGGTTGGAAAGTGTACTGGTTTGCCTGCCACAGAACCTGCTAAGGTTTTGTGCCTAGTTACAGGATACTTCGGTCAAAAATCATAGATCAAGTTTTTATATACAAATGATGTATATCAAGTTTACCATATTTTATTTCAAATTTATAAATCTGAAAATGTTTTTAAATGTTTCTAGTAGAAAATGTAAATTGAATTTATATATTTTTCAAAATCTACATTTTCTGTTAGAAATGTTTTCTAAACATATATCATTGAGAACATTTCTGGTATGGCAAGTTGCCCCTTGGGAAATCGACTCCTGCTGAAACACCGTATCAGGAAACGAGCAAAATGGGACTCTATGAAGTACTTGTATGAACCGCTATGGTTTGTTAGAACTAATAAACGACATCTACGCATACATCCTGATCGCAACGCCAGGTATTTCCATCCAAGCCCGAAACAAAAGTGTGGAAAAGTGCACCCATTCCAGTCCCTTCCTATGCGGAATACATGCTAAAAAAAACAACACGGTGTTCAACAAGCAACTGAAACCAAAAGTTTTGCGCCTATAGGCAAATGGCAGAAAGGGCTACGCCAAATTTCACTTTCCCATATCAAGAGCAACATTCCCGCCCCGCGGCGCATTCGATCCCGCATTCTAGGAGACATGCGGGGCCATCAGTGTGCGGAGCTTTTCCCGGAGGAGTATTCGAACCGTTGTTTCCACTACCGGGAGGAGATGGGCCTAATCCGCTTTCATCGTCGCTGCCTGGGTAGAATTCGGGCTGGATGGTAGACGAATGGATACCATATGCATGGAGACACTTGCGCACGTCTTTTGCTAGAGCCATGTACCGGTCGGAACCTTCTCCTTTTATGTCGTGGCTGACCTGTATATGTAAAGATGACACCAACTTGGTGTCGCTGAGTTGCCAGACGTGTAGGTGGTGGCAGCTAAGGACCCCCGGTAGAGACTCAATATCCTCAATAATGTGATCAATGCTCAAGCCGGCGGGAACAGCTTGAAGTAGAATTCGGGAAGCGGCTTTGCAAAGCGGAATGGCCGACCAGAGGATAATAACAGTGATAAAGAGAGAGATGCCGGGGTCAACATAAAATCTCCAAGAATAACTAGTGAGCCAGATAACCAGGGCTGAAGCGATAACACCAATGTTACCCAGTGCATCACCCATCACATGGAGGAAAACGCCCCGCATGTTGAGATCGCCGTGAGAATGGCCATGGCCACCCTTTTTATCGGAGGGTTCCGGCTGGGCATGGTTATGTTTAACATGCAGGTCCTCCTTGGAGCTCCTACTACGTATTCCTGCCGTGCTATCATAGGGTGTCGTGCCATTGCTTTGCCGTAATAGTCTGGAATGCTCTGTAATACGATGTTCATGACCGGGATCTTCCGCATCGGCATCAGATTCAGAGCCCTCGGTATCACTGAATTTGCTTGCTTGGATGATGTCCTGACGCAGACTAGCAGGGTGGATTTGTATGCTGTCCGCGTCTCGTAAACTGAGGCCGGAAACACTCAACCGATGCGCACTGCGCCGACGCGCTTGACGACGGCTATCCGGAGTCCAAACTCTTCTGACAGTGACTGGACTCGCCGTGGCGTCTCGGCCCGCAGCCGGCCTGATGGTGCTGCTAGACCCATCGGTTTCGCACGCATCAAGAGCATTCTGCGGCATGTCGCTTGCGATGATACCGTGTTGATCCGACACCGTAGTGTTTGCAGCCTGTTGGCTCATGTACCCTTGTTCGGCTGACTCGACTGAATCTTCAACTTGAGCATGGCCACCGTGTCCGTGAGAATGGTCATGGAACAATAACAACCCAACGATATTGGAAAGAAGCCCAAAACAGCCGACGATCAAAACGAGCTTCGGGTTCTTCACTTCCTGGGGTTCGAAAAGGCGCTGTGTGGCTTCTAGGAAGATGGAAAGGCATAATGCGACGAGGAAAACTCCGTTCACCAGGGCACCTAGAGTCTCGGCACGTTGCCACTAAGAGTAAGAAAATCAGTCCCAGTCCTTCAAAACGATTTATCTGTGGATTTTTGTTTCCCAAGACCCCATACCCCGTAAGTATACGATTTCGACGAAGTCTTTTGATTGGCGACTTTGACAGCCCACAAGCCGACACATAGTGACAGAACATCGTTCAACTAATAAAACATAACCGTCAGTATAAACGAAAAGCCATGTACGTAGCACTGCTCCGAGGAGGCCAGGATCTCATACCATATGGAACGAGTCCGCCACTAACGCCAACGAGTGAACCGTATAACCTACACCATCACCTGTCAGCATCAAGACTGAACTAGCTCAAAGAGGCTGTGACTTTTCTTAACGCACCAACGGTCAGTTCAATCAGGAAGAACACCGAGTCGATCGCCAGCAAAAGGATGATCCGATGGGATTTTGACAACCCCATGGTAGCTGTCAGGGCGTGAGGAACGCGGAGGGCGGAATTCGAAAGGAGCAGCGAAAGGTAGAAGGAAGAGAGGAGGAAAGGCGGATCGGACAGGATAAGGTGGGCACTATTGAGTCAGGTTGCGCGAGTAGAAGTCGGGTCATTTGTTTAGACGGCTCGCTGCATTCGACGGAGAGGAGGCGGGGGTGGGCGGTGAAATGAGAATGAACACTAGAAGTCGATGGCCCTCCTGGTCCAGTTACCAAGTTAGCCGTTGGGGAGAGGTGTGTGGTTTAAATTCGCATCCCTGCGCGGAGTGAGCGAAGGATTGGAATTTTTGGCCATGGTGGACAGGGTTAAGCTCGCAGGAAAAGGAGAAAATGCGACTTGGAGGGGGGGCTGGATCTACGTAATCCTTATTAAAACCATGGTTGTCCCCGCCAGAGAAACCAACCGACCGATCGAAGTCTTGACGGAGAGCTCTCAGGCGGCAGTCTGTGTGGCAACAAGGAAGGCAAAGAAGCTCAGAGAGACGATCCATCCCTTGGAGTCATCAAACAGTTAGCGTCTTGGATGTTTCTGTTCTTTCATTCAACATTGTTTGTCGAAATCTAGACTGAGTCGGGTGCTTTTTCACTGCGTGAGGTTCGCATTCGGGCCTGCGTGGGACTAGGGCTACCTGACTCTCCAGTTGCCTTGCCCCCCCTGGCAGCTACATACATACACGAACCCTAAGCTTGCGTCCAATAATTGGACGGGGAGCAGTCGCTCCCGCTGCTTACCCGCTTCTTGAGATGCACAGATTGGCAATTTGGCTGGAAACCTGATGCAACGGGAATTTGTGCCGTGAGCGGGGAAGGGGAAATAGAGAACTTCTGCATGGTGGAATTTCGCGGCTACTCCAATTTTTTGTTCTCCCTTTTTTAAAAACACAGACTGTTAACTAGTTATTAAAGCAGCAGGAAACCCAACCTCTAGAGCTCGATGACTGAAGAAAACCCGCGAACTACACATTATCAGTTTTGAAATATTTAGAAGACGCAAGTGGTATCTGCCAGGCCCAAACAAGACCAATCCTTTCTCTTTATCAAAACGCCGAAAACATCAAAGGGGATATCTTTTGACCCATGCACGAAATGTATTAAAAAAAGGGGAGGGGGAGGGGGAGGGGGAGGCGACTGAAGATACAGATAGTATTAACCCCAATTCGATCGCTAATTTGCATCCCTTTTTACACTGATCATAATGACCAGTACTAATAGCGTGATCACAATCTGCATACAAGTGGTCAGCGCTTACTCCCTTCCAGAATTGGAGAATGATAAAAAGATACGATTGAGAGGGAGAACGTACTGCTGCGGAGAAAACGGCCATCATCATCACCTCCCAACCGCCCGCGTGAATTTTGCCTCTGGACAGCGCGTTTTGCTGTCGTAGAAAGCGGAACGCACCGGACAGCGCAATGAGAATGGCGAACCCCTGGCAGACGCAGGCCAGGGGTACGCCCACTGTGTAGAATCCGAACCTGGTATGGTGCGTGCGCGAGTGCTGGAGACTGAACAGTTGAGCGATCAGGACACCTAGGAGAGAGAAGGCGGCTGATGTCCTCATGTGCGCCAGGTAGGTTCGCTCAAGAGCTATTGGTTGTGTTGGTTAGCGTGACTTGGAAAAGAAACGTTCGAAAATCTACTGTCGTCGAACCAAAATAAAATGAATATAAATAGATAACAATAGATCTGGGATCAAGCTCCATCTCAGTTAATAATCATCTGCAGGATACATGGTTGCGACTAAAGGAGAGAATGCCTGTTGTAGATGTTGTACAGCAGCCCGACGGCACCATGCTGTGGCAACTGAAGTAAAGACAGACATCATGCAGGTTTGACGCCATTTCAAAGAAATATGCTGTGATCCCCTTGCAAAAAAGTGGGAAACGACATTTATATGAAAGCGGAAGACCACCAAATACTTCCCTTAACTCCATCTTTAAGAGAATAATGAGCAGAATGCAACCACCGAAAAAAAAAAAAAGCCCACTCACCATAATGATCTCGATTCTGGTTCTGAGATACGGATAAGACGACATTGCGTCGCCAGAACTTGATGATATGCCGGAATCGACCGGTGGGCTCACGGCTCCGCTGGCTACTCCGCGTCGACCGGCGTGTTACCACTCTGATCGAGCCTGAGGAGATAGTCGACGGCGACGAGTCTCTCCGGGTATGAGTTGGGATCTCGTGCAGTTCTGGCATCTCGTATGCATCTTGCAAATCCGGGATGATGGTGTCCGTGGCGGAAGAGGGTCGTTGCTCCGGGTTCGAGACGCGAGACCTCGCCCTCAGCGATGCGGATGCGATGTGAGCAGGTTGAGGGTGCTGCAGATCCCTCCGAGTCCCAGCATGGCCGGCGGGTTCCTCCATGAGCGTGTGTCCAGCTCATCACATACTGGTTCGCAGCAGCGACAAAAGAAGACGAAATCGTTCTTGGAATGCAGCTCTGGGGAAAGGAGTGGCGAGTTTGACAGGAGTAAACTATGTGTGTTATCCCCCTTTTTATCGTTTATATTTCCTTGACAACGCGACAATGGCTCTCATGGAAAATCCCACCGAACGAACTTTTGAGATCGACGAAGAGTTACGTACTGTGTGTCAGTCCATATATACCACGCGAGAAACGCCTACTTGGTGGGGGGAGTCTGAGAGATGAGTCTGAAGTGACGGCGATGACCGAGAGAGCTGTGCTTTTTTATTTTTTTATTTTTTTCTTCCAGAAAACCGGAAGCAATTTTTTGGTGCGAACCTCTCTCCCGCTCCCACCCCCCTTAACAAATTAGCTACCCTTTTTTTTTTTGGCGCTATTCTACCCAAGTTTTCCAAGCTTCTGGCAGTTGGTTGGAAAATATTGACTTGCCCCTAGGGTTAACTAACTAGTTACCAGCAATCTAGACCGTGGACGTAGGCCAAGCAAGGGGTCCCTCGTCTGCGCTCAATTGGATGGAAAACTGTCAGGCGGATGGCACTACGGGAAGACCAATGCTGGACCTGGTTGATCTAACGGAATCTTGTCTCCTTCTCGGTGCTGCTATTTGCTCTTCATTTTCGTCTGCTCGTGTCGTCCAAGTATGTAGTTTAAGTGAACTACATACATGGTGGCGCTGCAGGAAAAAGATGGATGCTTTCTCCTTTTCGGGACCATCGACAAGGAAAAGGAACGAGTGTAATCGACCTTGGCAGGAAGCTTGGCCTGACGGGGATCGTCCATCAACCCGGGATCCTTTCCTGGGCACTTGGATCCCCGGGGAATTTTGTTAGTCAACTAACATCCCTGCTTAACGTTTATTGCCAGACGAGAATAGGTAGTAAGTGGTTATATTTGAATTGTTAGTTAGCTACGAGAGAGAATGGAAAGAAGGCAGGTATTGTGACAGAGAATAGGCAGCACCGCGGCTTCCAGGGATCGACGTCTCGACTCTCTCCAGGAAATTGTTGAAGTTGTTGACCAGTCGGGGGTTTCAGCCCAATCGCCGACTTCAACGGGGGATTGGCCACTGACAGAGAGCGAACAACGCCACCGCCCACCGCCTAGGGCCCCCCATCATCATCTCGGTTCCTTCTTGCCGGGAAAACGGCTCCTCTCCACCTCAAGGCTCAAGGCTCATGGTCCTTCAAAACCTCCCATGTCCCTTCCTTGGCCATCGCGAATAGCATCGACATAACTACAGGAAACAAAGAAACAATTTCAGGTTCATACTACACTGGATCCATACATTTTACCCGGCTGGTGAAACCCCATCGCATCGCACCCGAGATCTTGAGATCCGCCCAATGTCACCAGTGCGTGTAACAAGGGCTCGAGCAGCTGCACACATGGCTCTTTGTTCCACTCTTCTTGTATAGAACTGACCATTCGCGAATCTGCATTCATCGTATCCGGGCATCCTCGCGTCTCAAGTGATTGGGGTTTGAGTCTCCTGTTCCCTGGGAAATGCGATATCAACCAAGCTGCAAGGGAAAACGTGGTCTTTACATTCGTATTGGCCCTGGATTCTCTATTCCCCTACTAATTCGATGCTTCAATGACCTTACTTTTTTTTTCTTCTTTCTTTCTTCTTGCTCTCTCCTTTCCCAGTCAGAATTGCTTGCCAAGGGCTGGCGAGTTTGTGACGATTAACACCGATACGGACGGCTTCTGAGAAGGAACAGCACGAACCTTTTCGAGGAAGGCCATTGAGGTACTTTAGAAGTCATTCTAAATAGGTTGTCAAAAGCAGACACAACTTTGCCTCTTGCAAATATACTCTTATCACTACCCACGAGCTCGAGCGTAGGTCTATACGTTACGTAGATCTATCAAGATGGAACGGAGAGCAGATCTCAGCGAAGAGAGCACCTCCACCTTCACCACTCTTAAACTATTCGTGAACGGGGCACTACCCGCCTCAATCGGCTTTTATTCCTTCTGCCACCCCTTTCATTCACAATCTTCGGTCCAAAGCCCTGAATCCCAAAGCCGTTTCATCCGAGATGTGGTGTTAGAAAGCCCTTCTTACTGGTGGGCCTATCGGATCTACAACAGCAGTCTAGAAAATCCAGTCGGTCACTTACCTTCGGTAGTATCTATTTGTTGAGCGGCTTTCTCCCTGTGTTATATTCCATACAGATTTGGTTTTTAGAGCCTCAGATGACCGTGTATAAGCGCTAGATCCCCCAGGCCGTTAACCGGCCCGATATCGGCTTGTTTCCCCGCTTCACTTTTGGCGCCTGTCACTTGCCTGTCACTTCTGAATAGACACAAGAAGAATGCATTTTAGTCTTTATAAGTAGCAGCCAGAGCCGTGAAATTGTTGTTTCCTTTCTCCAGTCGCTTTTTGTGTTTCTGTTCTACCTTTCGTTTGGTCATTACCGGAAGTGTAAAATCGCGAGCGGAGCGGACGCCAAGATCAGAGACAGTGGAAACCGGAGACACGTGCCCAGTTAGTGTGAAATGGGAACTGTGAGTGGAGCGGAGACCGATCATTGGTCGACGGAGGTAACTATTCAACCCAGCAAATCATGAAAACACCTACCTATATATGTACCTGAACAGACATGTTAACAAAAGAACTAGGCGTACAATACATCCGCTTCTTTCGTCCCGCTTCTAGCGCAAAAAGTCCTGCTCTACCTCGATCCACAACCCACTGATCGAGTTTTGGATATTGGCTGCGGGGATGGCAAGTTCACCGCTAAATATGTCGATCGCGCGGGATGCGTGTTAGGACTAGACTCCTCAAGGGGGATGATTGAAGCTGCGAAGAAGGATTTCGCGAGTCCTAATGCCGAATATCGAGTGATGGATTGTCGATATCTCGAGAGAGAAGCGCAAGAGGGGAATATTGGGAGTGGAAACTGGGATAAGGTGTGGGTAAACCATCTACATGTTTCTATCTCCACCTCATCCCATCCCATGAAAAGAAAACTCTGACATCTTCAGGCAGAGTATCAAACGCTGCACTCCACTGGATTCTCAAAGACTCAACCACCCGCGTCTCAGTGCTCAAAGCCATACACACCAGTCTCAAGACAAATGGCTCGTTTGTCTTTGAAATGGGCGGCCACGGAAACGTCCCTGAGATACATAGCGCAATTATAGCTGCTCTCGTTCATCGCGGCGTATCCATCAATGCAGCCCGCGAAGCGATTCCGTGGTTCTTCCCGTCAGAAGTGTGGATGCGAAGGACATTGGAAGAGATTGGATTCAGGGTAGATAAGCTGGAGGTTGAGTATCGGCCCACGAGATTGACGACAGACGAGAAAGGGGGAATTGAAGGCTGGCTGAGACTGATGGGTGCATCGCCTTTGGAAATGCTCGATGAAGGAGAGAAGCGGGAAAGTGCAGTGAGAGAGGTATGTGAGGTGGTGGACTCGGTGATCACAAGGGAGGAGGATGGGAGTAAGTGGTTAGGGTATGTGAGGTTAAGAGGAGTGGCAGTAAAAAGAGAAATGTCGGGCTAGGCAGCGCCGCAGCTATGAGCATTAATAAAAAAAAAAAAAACCAAGAATTGACTCTGCTTAAATCAAATTGGATTCGATACGATCTGCATGTTCTCTCATTCTTAGTCCACCCTCCATAGGCTCCTAGGATCCGGGCAGGTCTGATAATGGAGACAAACCAGCAAAGCAGAAATAAGACCCCAACAAACACGCAGTAAGCCCGTTCCCATATCCAATACCCTCGGCCCTAGCCCAGCCGACACAGTGTACGTATCGCGATACGCGCCGTGTTGGAAGGACGAAAGCAGAGGGATTGAAAAGAGAAGGGGAGTTTCGCGCAAATGAAGTCTCATTCCTTATTGCAGTTTATAGCTTTTGCGCTTTCCTTGGGATGAATCCCAAGGGGACTTGTGATCTGCCAACCATGGAGATGCGAGGTTGGAAGACGTATCCGACTCTGTTCTTGAGCAGCGCGTTCGAAATGGATGCAACCATGGCACTTGCAGGACAATACCAGTATGGAACAGAAGATTCGAAAAGAACTGCAACAAAATTCGGAGAGGGGATATCGCATATATATACATGGAGTCTATTTCCAAAAGAAAGCCCTCGAAAAGTGTATAGATTAGCGCCAAACCAATGCACAGATGATATTATACAACCAATCCAGAGCAATGTGAGATTCAATAACCTGGTGCGGTGGTTCGCAGGACAAAATAAGGGTTTCTATGCATTACCCGAAACGGCGCCCTGCGAAATGGCGTCCGATTCCGCATCGTTGCCCATGGACATATTTCTCACATCCCACCCATCAAGGTTGGATGCATTTTGCTTATTCCCGAGTAAGCAGAATACACGGTCAGTCCCTTCAACGAGATACTTCTGGGCAACCCTGTTCACATCCTGAGCAGTGACATCTAGAACTTGCTCACGCCAGCGCTGGTCCATATCTTGCGTGACACCAGTCAAAAAATAACGCTGTCCTTCTTCATCGACGCTCATAGGAGCATCCAACGATTGAAAAATGCCAAGCTTGGCCTCATCTAATTCTCTTTGTAGCCATTTGCGATCACGAGCGAATGTACCGCTGTTGTTGAAAACCTTCAAAGAGTTCATTGGGTTGGGGTCTCGATAGCTAGAGAAGCTAAATAGACCTTGTATCGGGCCACTGGAAGCTCCGGCACCGTAAGCGCCACCTTTCTCTCGGATTTCAGGGTGGAGGTATTTATGTGTTAGAAGCTGTGATAGAACGCTCAAGGGAGGACTATCGGAATCGCTAAACGGAGTCGTCCGAAGGGCCAGGCCAGAGTACGATACTTGGAATGGAAGATCATAGAGAATTTTGTTTGGTGAAGGGCTGAAACTGGTGGTATTAGTGGCAGGCGAAGCAATGGTCTTTGGTAGGACGTTGAGCCAGCGTTGAAGAATAGCTTCATTCTCGCTAGAGTTTCCTGGCTCGCACACAACACGGATACGAAGCTTAGGGGATTTTGAGATGGCGAAAGTTTGGATTAGGCGTAGCTTCTCTATGAGTTGCTGCAGTTTCTCTGGAGAGGTTTCAGCGTCGCGGAGGAGATTGGCGACAGCTTGAATCTGGGACAAGCCGGACTTTTGCTCCTGGACCCAAAAGTTTTTAGATAGACCAGCAGCCGCGGCGTTCACCGCAAAACGATGACCTGAACCCGCAACTGCGTCTAGTGCACCGTTTGTGTTGGAGCGGAGAAGCTCCTGGATCATCGTTGGTGCAGACTGACTGGAGAAATCAGTTTCCGCAACAAGCATCGTGATGATTTCGAGCATGTCGGGCAAATTCTTGTCCATTGCATAACCTGAGAGTTGAAGGCCTTCAGTATAATTGCCTAGGGTTAGTGGCGACGATACAGAGAAGGTCGAGGAGGAGACCCCTCCGGTTTTAAGTTTGATCAAATCTTCCCATTGCTCCATTGTCCTTTTCGCTGTACCAAGACGCATGACGGACTCGTTAAACAGCGGCAATAACAGCCTCAATTCGTCGGGGATATCATCATATGCATTCAGCGCTTGAAAATAGGAGAGGCCGTTGGTTGGTGCTTCGCGCCAAACCACCTCAACACCATCAATTGTTGATTCTCTTACCGGTTTCCGTTCCATTTCTCTTGGGATATCTTTTATGTGAACTGTTGGCAAACAGCTGACATCGGCATTTTGAGCCGATTCTTGGATTTTCAGTAATTCAAGTTCTTCTTTCTTAAGATGTTCCACGGCCGCATCCATCGAATCGAATTTAGTGACCAATTCTGACATCTTGGCTTCTTTTCGAATCGTCTCTTTCTCGGCTAGAGTTTGATTGTAGGTGGGAGAGCCAACCATTGTAAACGTTAAACACTTGTCGTTCATGAAATATTTTTCCGTCAACGTTTCTAAGTATGCCGTCTCTCCCCAACGCCTTTCGAACTCCTGAATGATATCGTTCCACGCGAGCTCTCGGGTAGGGTTAAATCCATTGAACCAAGCAGAGAGTGTTTTCTCCAATACGCCAAGTCCAAAGTTTGCGGTTTTATGTCTCAAAGCAAGCTCCAGTTGATGCAAAGAGCCCAAAATCTTCTCTTTATTAAACCCATTTACCACAGATTCCTTGAAAACTTGTTCAGCCCGTTGTTTGACAAGTGGGACGTCGCTCTCTGATAACCCAGTAAGTCCAACCGAGAATATGGGAACTCTGCCAGAAGTGTCTAGGCCTGTATTAGGCGTGAACGATGAGCCAAGACCACTCTCAATCAACGCTTTATACATGGGCGAGCCATATCCATCCAGAAGTAGCGAGGAGAGGATACCAAGGGCAAAAAGCTCAACCTCATCGGTCGAATCACCTGCACGCCACGAAATCGAAGTTTTAAACTGTTTATCTTCGCTTGTAAATGTATCCATAGGCCCCTCGACGGTAAAATTTATGGGCCCAGCACTAAGATCTCGAGGCAGCTTGACGTCTAATACAGAAGACTTTTTCTCGAAACCATCCAGAACAGTTCCTACTTGCTGTAAATGGTCGCTAAGCGGCATATCTCCATAAGTGAATAGTTTCGCGTTGCTAGGATGGTAATTCTGTTTGGAGAAATCGACGAGCTGCTTATGGGTCAACTCGGTAATGTGTTGCGGATCGCCTCCGGAGTTGTTTATCGCCGGGAAAATATGCTCCTTGAACTTGATATAATATAGGTAATTCGCGTCCGTCATCTGACCTTTCATCTCATTGTATACAACTCCTTTGAAAACTATATCATCGCCCGGAGTGGCCTCATTTGGCGTCGTCTCAAGGTGTTCTGCAGCTCTCGGATTCTCGGGACCCAATCGCCATCCCTCCTGTCTAAAATCTTCTTCTTTCAGGAGCGGATGCAGCGTGGCATCGAGGTACACCGAAAGTAGATTCTGAAAGTCCTTTTTGTTTGTTGTCGCAAAGGGATACGTGGTATGATCGGAAGAAGTGAATGCGTTCATAAAATTGGAGAGGGACCGGGGGAGCATTTTGAAAAAGGGGTCGCGGACGGGATATCTGCCATGGAGTATGAGTATGTCTCTTGAGTTTTATCAATATGTTGAGAAGGTTGGTGGGACTGACTTTTCACTCCCGCATAGGGTGGTGTGCTCAAGTATATGAGGCACACCCGTTGCGTCTGGCGGGTTTGTCTTGAATCCGACACCAAACACATTGTTCTTGTCCTCTCTCGCCACATGCAAGTAATCTGCGTCGGTATTGTCATGTTTTAGGCGGATTGCGGTTAAATGAAGTTCGGGAACATGCTTCTTTTCTTGGACCGTAAAACCATGGAGCGTCTCCCCCACAGAAGGATATGCATTCAGATCGGTCACCGTAGACGCTGCTCTTAAGCCTTTGGGAGGAAATCGTTTACTATTGGCCACGTACTGAGAACAGAGGTGTTGAGACCTAAAGGCCGTTTGCCGCAGAGCGCGACTCGAAGATCGAAGCATCGTGAGAGGTAATTCTGATCCCAATGGTCATACAATAGCCATATCACAGATTAGACGGAAGCTTAGTGTCACTTCCAATTGAAATTTCTTCACTGAACTCGTTCTAGATCGCGAGATTGAAAGGAATAGTAGCAAGGCTGAGTGATAGCCCTGGAAGTACCTCGCGTGATGCAGCAGATTTGCACAAAAGGAAAAAACCCACTGTAGCTGGTGAGTGATGATCTGTGAGTGGCAGTTATCCCAGCTGCAACTAGAAGCTGTTCAATTCAAACAGAATGAGCCTCCTGAGCTAACCTTGCGTGTTGGCTTCCTGGTGTTGAAGGACTTTTGAGAAAATGTACTCTGTAAGGCCAAGGGAAATTTCTGGACGGAGAGGGCACTAGTTAGTTCGTGTCGGCCAATGAGAGCAGGCTCCCCCTCTTGCTTTCTCTTGTCTCTCTTCTCTCTCTTCTCTCTCTCCGAGAAACTCTTGTGTCTCGTTCTCCCTCTTCTTCCCTCAACCAGCTTTGCTTCCAAAAAGGGCACACAACACTACTCCTCTTCCCCGGCATTTTTTCTCGGCACTACACACCTCAACACCAAAGGATCGTCAATGTACCCAGGCATTCTCCTTTCTCATCTCAACCTGCACACAGCTGTTTTCGGTGTCGTGTTCCTTTTTGTCAACCCTTACATCTTCTTGGTACTTGGAAAACTCTGAATGAACTCTGGAGGCCGGCCGCGAGGAGAAGGAAGGACTCTTGAATTATTGTCCAGCGTTTGGGTCGGCTTTGAGCAAGCGGCAGTAGTTTTTTATCGAGGCCGCTCAGCTACGAATCGGTGAATTAGGCTGCTTGTCGCTGAGTGATGGCAACTGTTTCGACGCAGACTCATTCGAGTATCAGCCACACCAATACCTCTCCTCCGACTCCCGGCAGCGCAACGTTCTCCAACGGACGCGCTACCCCTGCGAAAATGTCGACCATGGCTCCAAGCGGCATGAACAAGAAGGCCAAGGGAAAGAAACCGGCCGATCCTACCGAGACCTCAAAATTGCTGGCTGCGAAGATCTCGCAACTTGAACAAGATGCCGCTGGAGAAAAGGATCAAGAAGCCGAGATTGGTACGTGACTCCGCTGTGGCTTACCGTCCAATGGGATTTGGGAGAGGCCGCCTTGCTAGAAGTGTCGAAGTCGATTTTACCCCTAGAAGCAAAATGTCTTATGAACGCTAACTTTGAGGTGCAGAGCGTGAAGTTAAAAAGGCCACCCGGGACCTCAACCAGCTGCTGAATACTATCGAGTCCCCAATGACTCGCCTCGAAACGGTGCATAAAAAGTATACCGAACTTTTGGCCGACATGAAGAAACTAGACCGAGACTACGCCAAGAGCAAGAAACGGGCCGACCAGCTGCAGAAGGACCAAGATAAGGGCAAGTCGGAACTGAATAAGACCGCCACGATGAAAGACAAGCTGGAAAAGCTGTGTCGGGAGTTGACGAAAGAGAATAAAAAAGTCAAAGTGGGTTATCAACTGCGGACCTTTGCGATACATTTTCCAGCACCAGGACATGTCTGATCGATGAACATATGGTTACAGGATGAAAACAAAAGACTCGATGACACTGAACGGAGAGCTCGTGGGATCGTGAACGAACGCCTTGATTCCCTACTATTCGATATCCAAGATGTCATGGCGCAGAAGGGCAACCCTAGAGTGGAAAAGATGGATATAGATTTGGACGAGGCGTAAGTTGTGCGCCAAATCGGGCGGGATTATGAACCTGGTGTCTCTAACTACGCCTTAGACTGCGCGCAAAAATAAAGACCATTGGCGAAAAATTCGAACTTCGAGAACAACATTACAAGGCCCTTCTTCGAAGTAAAGATGCTGAGATTCAGAGCCTAACCGCAAAATACGAAGAGCAACGTCGAGGTGCTGAAACCGAGGCCGCAAGATGCCGTGCTTTAAGCTCGCAGGTGTCGACATTCTCGCATACGGAGGCCGAACTACGAAGTCAGCTCAATATTTACGTCGAAAAATTTAAACAAGTGTGTTTTTGGTCCCCCCTCTATTTAGCTTCCTACTATCGTCAACCGTTGCGATTATCATATCGATGGTTAATGACAAAGCTCGTAGGTCGAAGATACGCTCAACAACAGCAACGAACTTTTCATGACGTTCCGAAAAGAAATGGAAGAAATGTCCAAGAAAACCAAACGTCTTGAGAAGGAGAATTTGACTCTCACCCGCAAGCACGATCAGACGAACCGGAATATCCTCGAAATGGCGGAAGAACGCACCCGAAACAACGAGGAGCTTGAGAAGTGGCGCAAGAAGAGCAATAACTTGGAGGCACTGTGTCGGCGGATGCAACAACAAGGCCGTGGTCAGGCACTCGCAGGAGGTTTAGATGTCGACGACGAAGGGACGGAAAGCGAATACGATGATGAATACGAAGACGAAGACGAAGAGGATTTAAGCGAAGACGGAGATTACGTCGACGGAGAAAGCGATCACCAGCATATGGCCGGATCCAACAAAGCAACAGAGAAACCAGTCTTTGGGCCACCACCGCCGCCGGCATTGGCTGAAGCAAGATCTAATGGTAATCGCAATGTTGTTAATGGGTACAAGCATTGAGTCGACTGTTAACTCGCACCGAATGGAGACCCGCCATCATTTCACTTGCGTTCATCGCGGGTAAGTGCTTGAACGGATGTCGCGATATGACCACGATCTCTTCCCATGCGATTCCGGCATTCGTTTCTCGGGTCTTCGACCTCTGTGCTTGTGTAACGCCTCTCCGCTACTGTTGCTTTGTCTCTAGAACACCCGTTCCTATTGTGGGATTTTGCCAATTGCCTGGTTTATTTCCTATGACCCACCGTCGACTCCTCCTTGGCCTGGTTTGGGGCCAGATCCTGCGATGCTGATCCGAATGGGTTCGATTTGCAGTTATTGATTAGGTTGTGAATGTTGTAGCGACTCTTGCCGTCAAAGCTGGTATAATACTCATGTATATGTATGTAACTGTAGGTAGGGTCAGTGCTGCTTTTTTGACAAACTAAATGAGCCTCATCCATGTTTTAAATTTCGGGCACTGCCAACTGGATTGATTTCCCTCCCAGGGGATGATGTCTCATGCAACTGTACTGCTTAGTTGGTATTTACGTGGTAACAGAGTAGATTGGGTTCCAGACACCAGGTGAATAGCAGATACATATGCCAATTCTAGACAATGGAAGCATGAAATGGGGTATAATTTGGAAGATATCCCAGCACTAATCTTCAGTGAACTCGGAAAAGTGACAACACATTTTACGTCTTCACAGCTTACTACCTGAAACCAAATATGTATTGCCCAACTTCAGCATTTGGGCCGCTTCGGCAACCATACTTTCCACAATCTCCTTGGCCGGTTTGATATCCTTCACTATAGCAGACACATGGCCCATCAAAAAAGGCAGATCGACATCCTTACCATCTTCCATATCCTTCGCGAACGGCACCACGCCATTCTCCGTTAACCGTCTAACCTCCTCGGGCTTCTTCTCCCACTCTTTAATGTAGTCATTGGGCAACACCCGCAGCGGTCTGCCGGAAATGACCAGCGTGCGAACGGTCTCGTTGAATCCGGCATTCACCACGGCCTCCTTGTGCAAGCGACTCGCACCACTCTCTTCGGACGCGACGAACCGCGTGCCCACCCACACACCGGCGGCGCCGAGCATGAGCGAACAGGCGAGACTCCTACCATCATTGACACCCCCCGCAGCAACCACGAGCGGTCGCTGGCCGGTGAGCGGCGAGCGATAGTTGCGCGTCGCATCCACGACGGCGGGAATGAGGACGGAGAAGGGCGTGTCGCCCGTGTGGCCGCCGCCCTCACCGCCCTGGGCGCAGATGATGTCGACGCCAGCCTGCATGGCCTTTTCGGCGTGACGCGGCGCGCCGACCATGTTCATGACGAGGATGCCGGCTTCATGGAGGCGTTTGATGGTGTGAGCGGGGGGGACGCCGACGGCGGAGACGAAGAGTTTGGCGCCGTGCTTGATGGTGACTTCGATGAGTTCGTCGAGTTTGCCGTGGGTGTAGTCGTGGTTTGTGGCGCGGGCGCCCTTGCCGACTTGTGGGAGGGCGAGGTCGACGCCGAATGGGAGGTTGGGGTCGTTGAGGTAGGATTTGAGCTCGGTGAGCATCTCGTCGAGCTGGGATGGGGTGTAGCCCAGGCCGCCGACTGTGCCGAGACCGCCGGCGTTGGAGACTGCGGCGGCGAGGGGGCCGCCTGAAGTGCGCGCCATGCCGGCGAGGAGGATGGGGTGCTGGATGCCCAGGAGGTCACATAGCGGGGTTCTGACTTGTTGGGCCATTGTTGGTGTGAGGGAAGAAATTGAGAAGCTGGATTTCCGGGGTATTTATATGACCAGTGTCTCTGGTAGCTTAGTTGTATCGCGAGAAGCTCCTGTGTAAATAAAGCAACTGGTGATGATGAGGCTGTTCGGTTCTTCCCAGCTCTAGTAACTAGCAGTGTTCAACTCATATATTTAAGAACCTGCTGAACGATTCGCAGGTGAATAAGAGAGATATTAACTAAGGAATAGGAGATCAGTTTTTCATAACATGAGAAACAGAAGTTTTCCAGCTGTATCAAGCCATATATAAGTCCTGGGATGCGGACGATCCTGGGCGTTGACCCCCTCACTGTTGCTGTCAGGGAGCTTGATGCCAGTCGGTCTTCCACAGGCGCAAATTGAACCGCGGCCCAGGAGATCGTGGACACTAACTAGTTAAAATGGGGGGACGGCGCGGTCACCGGCACCGAGGCGAGGTTCATATGTATCCTAATTGCAAATGACGAGTACTATATTGTATCCTTTTTGCAATGTTGATGCTGTAGTTATATTGTTGAAATTCTAACACGTTTATTTATGTTTTGACTAGAGAAACAGTGGAAAGACCATGGAATTGCGATAGTCAATTCCAAAGCTGCCCACGCATCTGCGAATAAACTACCAGGCATATATGACGGATGCGATGCGCCGGCAGATCAGCGAAAGATGAATCGATTTCAGAATGATACTTTTCTATTATAGAAGACAAATAGGAATTGGTTGAAATCTCGCATCCTATATAGTTACCAGCTACGAAACAATCACCGGCTTTTGTATTTAGAGATAGTTATTTAACCGACTCCACGGCTAGAAGATGTGGTTGGAGCGGATGTCACATAGACAAGATGCAAAACAGAACACAGGACGAGTAACTATCTAGCTAGTTGACGCATTCAGCACTCAAATGGTCCTCCTTTCGTCTCTCCTGGATCCTTTAGTTGACTAGATCAAGCTGTAGATGTATTTTGCGAATCCCGTTCCCCACACCCGAAGTCTCTCCCTCTCTCTCTGGCCAAGCCACCATTTCGCTGTTGATCCGTCAGAAAGAGAGAAACTCAAAAGACTGCCGTTTGCAGATTTAACTATATGACGGTCGATCGGCGAGGGGTGTTTCTCTCTCGAGCATGGAAAGCAGCTTTGCATCTTTCCATTTCTTCATCTGAACGCGAGACATGGCCTCCGGGTCCGTGGCAAGACTTCGAACGAGGACAGGCTGCCTGGAGTGTGAGTATTTAGTTCACTCGGTCATCCCATAACCTTTAGTTCCTAACTAAAAAGCTCTTCTGTTGATGCTGATCGGTGTAAATTCCCCCTGCGCAGGCCGTCGACGCCGCAAGAAATGCGACGAGAACAGACCCGTGTGCACTGGCTGCTCACGCAACGGCATCGGCTGCACATGGCCATCCGGATTCCAACCTGTTGACAGACGAAGACGTCGTCCGTCGCCCGTGAGCCCCAGCTCAACGTTGTCGCCAGCAAGCTGCGATGAAAGGCCGACGAGCAGCGATTCTCAAGCCTTGTGCACGCTAGGCGGTCGCACTCCCGTTGAGCAGTCGACGCTTGGTATTCCCGGCTTCTTGCTTCCTTTTTCTATCATGCCGACGCCCTTTAACCGCGCGGAGCACTTCAATCTTTACTGCTTCTTCGCGACTTCACTCCTGCCGAACCTCGTGCGGCAGCAATCCCTCCCCAAGTACTCGGACCAGACGTACATGTTGGATCTCGCCATCCGGTTCCCTCCTCTGATGGGTGCTCTGATTGCGTTCGCTGCAATCCGAGTGCCCTGGCACGGTGACTTTCTGCGCCTTGGGCTGAGGTGCTACCATTTCTCGATCCAGAGTATCCGGGAAGGGCTCGCGGTTGACAGGTACAAGGGCAACGAGGATTACCTCTTAGCAACCACACTTTTGTTATGTCTCTGGGAGGTGAGTTTTTGACTTGGTACCCGTGGTGTATTTAACAATGGTGAAGTTTGGTGTTGACAACAGAAATGAAAAAATGACCAAAAGAATTGCCAACCCGACGGAATTCTCAGGACAAGCCATCATGTCGCCGCGGTCGGCAATCTACTCCGACTTCGAAACCCCAAGCCCAGAAACTCATCCCAGTCCGCCTTGGTGTTCGAGCGTACCTGCGCCGAGTCCTTTGTCTACCACAGCACCCTTCTGATGCTGTTTGACCCAACGTTCGACCCGCTCGCCGATAAGGAGGTGCTCGAGAAGATTCAACGATACTTTATCGACCCGGACCATCCAGACGATGCAGGGCCGGGTTGGGCCAACACCCAGCCGATACTCGACGGCTCTTACAAATTCTTTCTGTTAACTGCGGACATCACGAGGCTCGCGAAGCTCAACCGACCGCTGAACGAAGCCGAACGGTTCCTCT
Source organism: Amauroascus niger (assembly GCA_001430945.1). Classification (NCBI taxonomy): domain Eukaryota; kingdom Fungi; phylum Ascomycota; class Eurotiomycetes; order Onygenales; family Onygenaceae; genus Amauroascus; species Amauroascus niger. The sequence goes on along the minus strand of LJPK01000119.1, from coordinate 161,579 downwards.
ACCACCAGCTACAGGCGGACTTCCTCCGATGGGAGCAAAACATACGCAAGGCGGCAAGGGATCAAGGAAACGATCCCACTGGGCCGTTTTACATCTTGGCTATTCAAGCGCTTCTTTTGAAACTGGATCCTCACCCGGATGATGTCTCTGACCGCTTGGAATCGCTCCTGCGTGAAACCTTGACGATAATACCTTCTCTCGATGTCGACCTTAGCTACGTGTACTACTACCTGTGGCCCTTGATCGTTATTGGCTCCATCGCCATTGACTCTCAGGACAGAAGGCCGTTTCGCGAGCTGATGTCTCTACTGGTTCTTAAAGGGCGGGAAGGAGTCGCGTGCTGGGCTTTAAAAAGGCTAGAGAGCGTCTGGACGACGGCTGATGGACCGACACGTCAGGACCGTGGCCATCGGATGCAACATGGGCTGAGGCGACTACTTGAAAATGGTTGACCTCTCAATTTCATTGACCATTCTGTATCTATAGTACGATTTTGAATCTGAGAGCTGACTAGAGAACCCCGCGAGAACCTTTTCCGGTCTCCTAGCCTCGCAAGGCCTTGTCCACAGTCTGGGTATGTCGGAAAAGGATCTCATCTTGCATGGTTCGTGTGATGAGCTGAATGTGGCAAGGAGCGCCTTCGACTTCGTCAGGCAGGTCTATGGCACCGTTAGCACTACGATCGCTTCTTAAACTCGTCTACTTAACAAATCAAGAAACTTACAAGGAGGGTAGTATTGGACTTGTCGGACAAACTCCACGTCGGCAGCCTTTTCAGCGCGTCCAAAAGGGATAGTGGAGGCGGGGTACTGGGTGTGCCTTGTTAGTGAATGTGATCCATCAAATCGGTCTAAAAAATGGTTGGGACAAACTCACATTCACAAGATTGGCAAAAATCGTATAGAATGGTTTATCCAGGGCATCATGCGGCACAGCACAACTCTGGAAAGCTGGTCCAACGAGCACGTCAATGTTGTTGTCAAGGAAAACAGCGCGCATCTGCGAAGTGTACTTCATCTTTGCGGCATTTAAATCATAGAGCTCACGAAGGGTTGGCTCGGGGCTGTTTCCGCTGAGATCAAATGAGCATTTGAGCGATGGGATGAATGGCTCGCCACTGCAAGTGATCGCCTTGAAGACGGTCTTGTCGGGATCCATGTTGAAGTATCGCATTGTGGTATCCTTCATGCCAGCGAGGGACGGGAATTTGCCGGTGAGATCGACAATCCTGTGACCGGCGGCCTCGAGTTTCTTGACGGCGTTCTTCAGGGTACGTTGCATGGGAGGATGAAGTGGGCATTCCGGGTCCTCTGGAATGACGCCAATTGTGAGTACTGTCTTGGGCGCCGGCTCTATCCATGGGGTTCCAAGGGCCATATCATCGAGGTCAGCTGCGTTCGAGTTGAACACAACCTTTAACAATAACTCAAGGTCTCTGGCGGAATTGGCTAATGGACCGGCTGAAGGAGCAACACCAGTCAATCCTGGTCGGCTAGCGGAGCCTTGACCTGCATACGGAATCCTCATGATTGATGGCTTGAAACCGTATGTACCGTTCGCCAGGGCCGGAATTCGAATAGAGCCCGCGATATCTGTTCCGACACCCAAGGGAGAGCCTCGCATGGCGATGAGCGCTCCTTCACCACCGCTACTGCCGCCAGCGCTGAGATTCAAGCTATTGGGGTTGAGGCAGCGGCCAAACACGTTGTTGTGCGAGTCCCCAGTCATCATAGTCTGAGGAACGTTGGTCTTGCAGTACAAAACTGCTCCGGCCTCCAGGAGAATTTTCACCAAGGCCGAGTTTTGATCGGCCGGGGGACGGTCGAGGAAGGAAACGAATCCTAGGGTTGTTGGAACACCAATGATGTTGAACGTCTCTTTAAGACTGATTGGGAGGCCGTGGAAGGGACCAACGGGCTTGCCGGTTCTGGCTAGATGGTCGTCGAGCTCTTTTGCACGCGCCAGCGCCATGTCGAAGAAGGTCTCGGTCAAGCAGAAAGTCACCTGCTGGGCGATGGCAGCACGCTTAGCAAACGCGGTTGTAACTTCGATCGACGAGAGTTCGCGCGAGGCGAGCTTTTGCAGGAGATCAGTGGCATCGTAGTTCTCGGTGATTTCGAGCTCTTTGGGTGTGAGGAGGCCGCAGGCCCTGGGGACGTCCATGACATTCCGCTTAGAGTCCTGGGAGATGTTTTTGGTGATCTCGCTAGGCAGTCGCCATTCCTTAGGGATCTTCGCAGCCACTTCGGCCTGCTTGGCCTGGACTTTCAGTTGCCAGTCGGAGGCTGTCATTGTGGAATAAAGGCTGGGGGTAGATCTTGTAGAGAATTTGTTTTCTGAGAGACGAGGATGAAGATGGCAGAAGAGCAACCCCTTAGTTGCTGATCTGTAGCTAAATGAGAACAAGTTGATTTATAAGACTATCTCTCACGACTGCTGGTTACCCGAACGTATTAATATATATGAATATGTTCATATAAGATACAACCCCACGGTACCAGATTAATTGTCGCTTGATCCCTCGTTGGCACAGAAATTACAGCATTCCCAGTCCGTTCTTTTTACTCGGTTCGATGCGCAACCCCTCATGCTCTTGATGCGGGGTGAGCTCCCCTTGCTTATCAAAAGTCGCTCGCCGTGACGATTGAGGGGCCTTTTTTTTCGGGAGTTCCTTGTGGGATACCGGTGGTCCACCGGCCCCTCCCCATGGACGGACTTCTTCGGCTGGACCATTGGGGGTTTTGGTGCCTAACTGCCAATGGCATCCAATTGCGCCGGACGGTCAGATTCAATTTTAGTCAGACGGTTGCCTCTTGGCTTTTTGGCGAGAAGTTACGAACGGAGTACGATCTCGTCGTTTGTTCCATCCCAGGGAATTCCAGATGGGTGGCTAGAGTAAGAACTCCGATTGCGAAAGGGAATTGCGCTGTTCCTTTTTACTCCGAGTCTCACGGTCGTGGAAATTGGCGAAACTGGCCCCCAGAGAAAAGAGAGATCGCCGTACCGACTCGCTGTGGCTCTCTTTTTTCAATCCGAGTGGAATTGTAAGTCAACTATCATCGGGACGGTGTATCGGGTTCAAGAGGTTCGAATATGACCGATATTTAACTTCATTGGCCACTATTTTTTCCTATCCCGCTTTTTTCTCTCTCTTTCGCGCAGGAGATCAAGACGTTATTGCAGACATTTGCACTGGTTTGTGTGCCGGTTGTTTGATCCAACACTCTTTCGAATATACAATACATATCTACATACTGTTTGTCTCAAGACGGAAGGATGACTGCGCGTGCTCAAGGCCCGTACTCGCGCGATGAGGTACGCGAGGCCGTCAATGAGTATATTTCTAGTCTCAAAGACCGTCTATACCAGTTGAACAAGAGCGTGAGTACGCTCAACCCAAGTCCACCACATCTTAACACCAGGTGCTGATTTGGGAATCAAGATCCATGAGAACCCGGAACTCGCCTACAAAGAATACCATGCACACGATGCCATTTGTACCTTTTTAGAGGAATTGGGCTTCAAACCCACACGTCGTGCATACGGATTGGAAACCGCTTTTGAAGTCATAAGTGGTTCAGGCGAGGGAAGATGCGTCAACTTCAACGCTGAATATGATGCCCTTCCAGGGATTGGGCATGCATGTGGACATAATCTCATAGCGACAGCGAGTGTGACAGGATTTATCGCTCTTGCGTATGCGATCAAGAAGTTTGGGATCAAGGGGAAAGCTCAGCTGCTGGGAACCCCGGCTGAAGAGGATGGCGGCGGGAAAATTGACCTGCTGAATGCTGGAGCATACAAACAGGCTGATGTCTCTTTGATGCTGTGAGTGACTTTTCCCCAAATGCAGGTGAGGGTGGGACGACTGCTGAGTGAAAGCGGGGCAACCAGCCACCCAATGTCAGAAGCTCGTTTCCGCGAACTCGGCGCCATCGGTTCTGCAGGCTCCGTGTCTATTGCCTGCTACGATGTCGTCTGTACTTACGAAGGAGTCAGCGCACATTCCGCTGCCAACCCATATGAAGGTATCAACGCCTTGGATGCTGTCGTATCAACTTATAACAACATCTCCATGCTCCGCCAGCAGATCAGATCGGATGAGCGGATACACGGGACGATCCTGGAAGCACCAAAAATCACCAATGCCATCCCAGAGCGCACAGTTACAAAGTACACAGTCCGAAGTCCCACGGCCAAAGGTGTTCAGGAACTGGGAAAGAGAGTGTGCAAATGCATGGAGGCCGGTGCTCTCGCGACAGGATGCAAGGTCACAATCAAAGAAAGTCCCATCTATGCAGAGCTTCGCATCAACCAACCTCTATGCGATGCCTTCCAAGTCCATATGAGAGAACAGGGCGAACAGGTTCTATCGGCTGAGAGCGATGGCCTGACTGGCTCTACTGATCAGGGCAATGTTACTCATGCCGTTCCAGGTCTCCATGCCCTCGTCGGCATTCCCGTAGAAGGCGATGCGAATAATCATACCCATGGATTCACCGCTGCAGCGGGAACAGAGATTGCACATGAAAGAACTTTGAAGGGTGGCAAGGCCATGGGCATGATTGGATTGGATATCTTGACGAATGATGGATTTTACGCCCAGGTGATGGAGAACTTTGAGCAAGATAAGAAGCGCAGATGATCTGGACTGTGTGAATGCGGGGGTGCGACTAGGGCAAATCGGGATATGATGAAATTGTTTCACCTTACTTGTTTATATTCGCAATTCAGCGGAAGTCAGCCGTTTCTCGGTTTCCGGAGGAGGTAGTTGGGGTAGTTACGCTAGGCCCATCCAACAAGTGGTCCTGATGGAGGCTTGTTTCTGATAGTTATGTGAGCCGTCACCCTTTTACTAGGTAACAGACTCAGCTAATTACATTATGACCGAAGTTGGGAGGGTAAAAAAGCCACATCGGAAAATTTTCCGCCCAACAATTGATAGTGAGTACCGGCGTACAAGCAAGTGGCTGTCATCTCACTTCTCTCGAAAAGCACATGTTTGCCGTTGTAGTTACCGAGTAACTCCAGTGTAGGAAACTTCATTTTCTGTCATGGGCAAAAAGCTCCACAGCCAGATAACCAGCACTTAAAATAATCGGCTCAGTAGGCTCAGTTGGCAATCAAGCCACACGCAAGAATTGCGTTTTGAAAAAAAAAAAAAAAAAAAAGGTCAAGAAATGGTTCTGACAAAAGGCCCGAGTGTCTCATTCGGCCCCTGCGCTTCGGCACCGAGACGCGGCAGTTGCGCGGGTGAGTTCAGGTCCACGCCAGCTAAAACCAATGAGCTCTCCGCTCGATCTGGTCGCCCACGGGGCGTTGGCGCGAGAACTCGAAGACCACCTAGTTAGTGCATGATAAGCTTCTACAGCCCGCACCAGTCAACAGCATTTGCGCGCTTCTCCGCCGTTCACTTTTTCTCATCGTCTCCCTCTGAGCTCCCATCCGATCTTATCCCTGCCTACCCCGGATTTCGCCTTCTCTGACATGCACTCACTCCAGGCCCTCTCCAGTTTCTTGGAGCTCATCTCGCGATTATTAGCCAAAGTAGGAGTTGATAATCTCAAGGCGTGTACCGAGAACTTATCCTCTCCGTGGGCCTATGGAAGTAGCCAGGGAGCGACTCTGCGGCGTTTTTGAGACTAGTTAAAGCTACAGCCGTGTAATCGACGAGGAAAGATAGTGCAATATCGACAACGATTAGGTTGGCGAGAACATTTTCTATTTAAAGACCCCGTCGATCGCTTTCAGCTTCGTTTGATCGATGTCGAATCCGTCGCAGTTTCTTGACCTGGTGAATGGAAGTCCAGTTCGTGCCCAGATAAACAATCCTTCTTCTACCCTTTGTTATTTTATAATTTTCTCCTTCAGCAATGACTGTGGAGAAGGAAACCCAAGGGTCGATGGTCGAAGAGACGAATTTCACAAAAAAAGTCGAAGCAGCCAAACAGGGTGACGCCCAGGAGATTCTTGTGGATGCAAGCGACGAGGAACTCCGCCGAGTACGATGGAAAATCGACCTCGCACTCATGCCTTTATTGGCGTTCTGCTACATGTTGCAGTTCTTGGACAAGCAGACGCTCAATTTCTCTACCCTACTCGGAATTCTTCAAGATACCAAACTTAAAGGCTCTGAATATTCGTGGACGGCCGCCGTTTTCTATTTTGGATATTTGTTATGGTCGTATCCTACCACGTACTTTGCCGTGAGAACTCCAATTGGAAAATATCTCTCCATCACAGTGTACGCGCGATTTCCGCCTTGCACTCATTTCCCATCAGGGCGTATGCTGACGATTTTGCTGTAGAGTGCTGTGGGCGGTGGTTGTCATGTGCCATGCCGCTTGCAAGAATTTCGCAAGTCTCATGGTCGTACGGTTCCTCCTGGGCGTTACGGAGTCGGCAGTCGCTCCTGGTTTCTCTCTGATTACCGGGATGTGGTATACTCGCAGAGAACAACCTCTCCGCCACGGAATCTGGTTTGCAGGCTCGTGTTGCGCCAGTATATTCGGCGGTCTTCTTGCTTACGCAATCGGGCACATCCACGGGGCGCTGTCCCCGTGGCGCTACCTATTCCTCATCTTCGGAGCCGTCACTGCTCTTTGGGGTGTGATATTGCTTGTCTTCCTCCCCGATAGCCAGGCCAATGCATTGTTCCTGAATGCGCGCGAGAAGAAAGTTGCGGTTCGTCGAGTCTTGGAGAATAAACAAGGGATTACGCAAGGACAATACCAGGTGTATCAAGTGATTGAAGCTTTCAAGGACCCCATCAATTGGTGCCTCATTCTCTACTCTTTCTCTGTGAATATTGCGAACGGTGGGTTGACAGCGTTCGGGTCCCTGGTCATCCAAGGTTTCGGATACGAAGGTCTCGACGCGCTTTTGATCCAAATGCCTACTGGTGCTGCGCAGCTAGGATTCGTCGCTGTCTCGTCGGTAGCGTGCACATATTGGAAAGGAATAAGGACCGTCGTCATGTTGGTTCTCTGCCTGATCAGTTTGATTGGGATGGTAATGATGTACGCTCTTGATCCTGCGAACCGCTCGGGACGATTGGCTGGCTTTTGTTTGACAATGGCTTTCTCCGCCAACATGCCACTGGGTCTCTCCCTGATCGCGAGTAATGTCGGTGGATTCACAAAGAAGGCCGTGGTCAATGCATGCGTCCTCGTCATGTACTGTGTTGGAAATGTTGTTGGTCCCCAGTTCTTCCGGGTCGACGAGGCACCGCGGTACAACCGTGGGCTCAAAGCAAGTCTGGCGGGCTTTGCATTGGGCGCATTCTTTTTGCTCTTGCTGGGGACTTATATGAGATGGGAGAACATCCGCCGAGACAGAGCCTATGGCAAAGCCGATCAGCAGGAGAATATTGCCAATAGTGAAGATGATCTTTTGGTCAGTTTTGAGGATAAGACAGACTGGGAGATGGAGCGAACATTTAGATACCTTCTTTAGTCATGGAGTTCCAATTATGTATGTCTGTTTCGTGAAGCCGGCGGTTGTTGGCGCGGTGGGATAATTATTAATATTGCTAAATATTAAAACTGTAAACAGGGGTGTCCTGCTTTCATCCTCTTGCAATTCTCACGATTCAAACAGAAGTAAAACCAATATTATCATGATCAGTTCTAGAGAAAAGCGGGTTCCATTCAAGCAAATTCAATGTGATATACAGTGATATGCGTGCTGAGGTGTATCACCAACCTCCTATTCTTTTTCTAAATCATCGATAAAAGCCATTTTTGAGATGAATAAAGCCTTTCAATATTGGATTCTGACATGCCCTTGTGTTGGACAAAGAGCGGTTCCCAAGTTCGGGTATTGCACTGAGTGTGATGCCGCGCTTTACCCCTGGGCCTGCGCCTGAACACTCCCCACTGATTTAAACTAGTTGGGAATGAATGAAAAGGCACAGAGCTTATTACATACCTGAGACTGCATTGCATATATGGAGCACTCTTGCTTGAACGATTTATAGCCATATGTCTCACAACAACATGTAGGCAATATCAAGGTAAGACGTATCCCAGCCACAGCTCCATGAAGGTGCTTTGAACTGGTATATACTGGCTTTTTGAGAAGCCCTTGGATAAGTTCACAAGTAGAGTAGATAGGTCTGTTGCAATTCAGTTGAGAGCTTGATGAATCAGCCCATGATTCATCATGGGACCTCGGGAGATATCGCCGGGTATTGTGTACCACCTTTTTTCTCTTGGTTTCTGCTCGCGGTTGCAAGGCGTCCATGAGGGGCTTCCAAGGTTATCACTACATATGTCGACTGGCTCTCCAGCGATTCACAAAAGGGAGTTTCGACCTCCATATGTAGTTCAAATTGTTATTGAGTCCTCAAATTGATTCCTACGCAGGTCCTTCATCGAGCGTTGTGTAGCTGGGCCATACTTCAAGTTGCTGATCATGTCTGTTGGTAGGACACTGAATGCTATTGAGCAAAGCCATGTAAAGGAGAAAGACTGGCATACTGGAAAATCAGATATCGATCTTGAAGGGACCCTGGATGCCCATATGTAATAAGCACTCAATGTTAGAGAAATAGCTAGTTTGTTTCTTTCCATTCAGAAGACAATTAATGGAGAAAATATGAGTGGCGGCTGATCTTTGTAGATATGAGATGTGAGGTTGTTTTCCTGATCAACCTTTTTAAAAGGTTGTTGAGTTAAGGTTTGGAAGAGCTTTGTTGCAAAAGCTTGATGAATAACAAGGTTCACCATTGACTTTCCATGGGGGCAACCTTATGAGCTCAATTGCGCTAAGCCTAAAAACGCGCTGGACGGCCAGTTCGCGTCTTTTTTTGGATGCGAGTCTTGAAAGGCGTCCAAATGGACTTTGAGCATAGTGAGAAGCTTCCGTTAGACGGATTCTCCGACTGCATTATTCAATCAAAACTGCGCCAAAGTCTCTTGAGCTTATCATTTCAGACCCTCAATCCTTACGTTTGAGATTAGGATCGCCCGAAGATGACAGCCGAGGACCCTGCGCTCCAGTTTCTCTGTCCACCAAAGTACGAATATATCTGTGATTCGAATTGTCTTCTTTTGAGTCACCCTCTAGTTCCTAATGTGACTGCGCGGCTAACCTAGGAGATGAATTATAAGGGACGAGGAAGAATTTCCTTCGATTTACCGGCAGGAGTCCGCATACAACCCCCTTTCTACCTTCCGTCTTCCTCCCGGTGAAACGAGGCACTACCAGCAGCAATATGCTGATATATACTTCCTGCGGCTGGCAAGACTAAAATCTGCTGTCGCGGAAATTGCCGCTGCCGAATGGGAGGAATTTAAAGTGCGTTAACTCCTGGCCTTCGGCTTTACTCGCACGTTTGCTATTCCTAAAATCCCGAATGGAAACCGAATGACAATCATCGTTATTGATAATGTATCGTGTAGATTGCCGGTGAAAATGCTCGAAGGGTTGATCGAGTGCTGGACGTCAGACAGGGTGAACTATGTTGGGTTGTTGGAACTGTGTATATGGACTTGCCTCTCAAACCTAATATTCTAGACGACATTTCCAAAGAGGTGGGTTTACCCATCTAGTGAAGCCGAGTATATGCTTATGTGTGGCGTGCAGCATTGGACGGCGGCCCCCCCTCCGCGAAAGACCTATCTGGACTCATCCAACCAAGGTGGCATTCAAACTATGTTAGAAGACGAGTCTGGCCGATTGCGCCTAACCGGCACTTTACTTCAATCCGCTCTTCTAGTTACTGGCGCAGTTGTGGCCGTGCTCGGTACAGAGAACGCAAACGGTGATTTCGAAGTGGTAGATGTCAAAGTACCGGATTTGGCACCCCAGCCAGCCCGCTGGGAACGCGATGCGGCGGATCCGGCATTTGGGAAGAGAAAAAGGGGTTTAAATGGAGCTTCTGTTGACGGGCCTAAGAAAAAAATTGCATTGATCAGTGGGTTGGGGATCACAGGAACCTCAGGAGATACTGTAGGCCTGTCGTTGCTGGCCGATTATCTTCTTGGCTATGGCGAAGGCTGCGGCACTGCTGGTACCGGCTCTTCCCCCATACGGTCCGCCCAAATATCCCGCCTTATCATAGCTGGCAATTCCAGTGGTGTATCTCCCAGTCTTGAAGAACAGGACGAGGATCCCGCAATGAAGAAAAAACGTCAAGCTAAAAGGTATGGCTACGACGCATCGGCTTACAACGCATCCCCAATCACTCATTTAGACAATTTCCTCGCCGAGATCCTTCCTAGCATACCGGTTACCATTATGCCAGGCGAGACTGATCCAGCAAATTTCGCTCTGCCACAACAAGAAATTCATCGTGCCATGTTTCCCCGCTCCAGGAATTACTGTTCGCCAGTCCGCCTGGGACAAGATGACCCACCAGCTGAACCCGGATGGTTAGATACTGTGACGAACCCGTGGCAAGGCGACGTGGAAGGTTGGAGGTTATGGGGTTGCAGCGGGCAAAATGTCGACGATGTGCTCAGATACGTCTCCCTTGATGATGACCAGAATGGAAATGGACAAGATCCGGATGGAGATGCACGGCTACGGCTTATGGAAGCTATGTTGAGGTGGAGATGTGGGGTACCTACCGCCCCAGATACAATATGTAAGCCTTGCATCAGAGATCTGTCGTTTATTCGACATAGCCATTTGACAATGTTCGTCCTAGGGTGCTATCCTTTCCAGGACTACGATCCATTCGTTCTCCAAGCGTGTCCACATGTGTTCTTCGCTGGAAATCAACCCGCACTCAGGACTGCCGTCATTGAAAAGTCTACTCCTGCATCGGCTATGGACGTAGGGGGAGATCAATCTTTGCAAGTAAGACTTTTAACTCTGCCTAAATTTAGCGAGACTGGAGAGTTGGTATTGTTAGATGCGGAGACACTGGAGGTAGAAGTGGTAAAGTTTGGGACTTGGCATAGTGAGAAGAAAGCCGAGTCGTAAGATGCCGCTTTCTCGATCGCGTGCCGAGACGCTTATTTTCACGACTAAAATGGTCTTGATAGTACTGTTCTGGCTAGTGAATGGAAACAAAACGGAGCACTCTGCCATTTAGTGTTCAGCTAACTGGGAGAGCATATAGAAAGTATATTGAATTGAAACCTGCTAGGAGATGGATTCATAAAAACACAGCGACTTCCGGCGGCGCGCTACTCCGCTCCAGGCCCTTCATATCCGTTATCAGGCAGGTATAAATGTCTCACTGCACCCTTTGCCGTCAATACCACCAGTCGAATGACACCGCCGGAACTTCCATCCCACTTGATAGCCTCTTGTAATGCTCCCTTGACAAACTTAACACCCTCTTGTTCTGTCATACCTTCTTGCCAGTGTGCGTCGCAGTAACCATAGATGTATGTTGAGCCGGATCCACCGATGGCGTAGGCCTGTTTGTGGAGGGAGCCACCGAGTGGAATGGAGTAGACTTGGCCGCCATGGCGATGATCGTACCCGGCGATGATTATGCCGGCACTACTCAAGTCAGCATAGAGGCCTAAAAGGGAGGCTACCTTTTTTTTTGGTTCTGCAGACGACATTACCTTAGCATATCCTTGTTATCGTAGCACAGTTCCTGGAACAAAGCGGCGGCAGTTTGAGTCGTTGGAGGCTGCTCATTTACAACGCCGAACATGCCCAGGTGGTAACGCACAATGTCGGCCACGGCTTGTGTGTCGGCTGCTGAGCCGGATCGGCAGCACCAGATGGTATCGTGAACTTGGGTGAGCTTATCGGTGACGCGGTTGGCGATGTAGGCGCCTGTTGTTGTTCGACTGTCGGCGCCGAGAATGACGCCGTCTTTGAAATTTATGGCCATACTGGTTCAAAGGAAAAGAAGACCTTGTTGGCATTCTGCTGATATTCGAGGAGTGGTTTATGCGGTGGCTTACATTGAGGTACCAAGACTGCAGGTCGGTAGATTGGTTAGCTCTGTCACAACCTGACAGAGACGGGGCGTAGAAGAGATACATACTTTACTTCTCCCTTCTTAAGGTGGTCCATGTCCACATGTATTCCATCTGCAGTTTTGTTAACCAGCTGCTGCAAAACATTAATGATTGTAAAGCCACCGACCTTCTCCCAAGCAACCGCGAGCACCGTGAGATCTCATTATGTCGTCAAAACAGGAAATCAAATCGTAGAAAGACTGCTATAGTCTGTTTTAAGTCACAAGTACTCTTAGTCGGTGCTCCTCGTTTGTAAGTTGAAACCTAGTTCAATTGCGGCAAAAAAATAACAAAAGGGAGTCAAACAGCACCAGAGGTTCGCAGCTGTCGATGTTCCGAGAGAGCTTCCAGACAGCGGGCAAGCTTGAAGGCAGCACGATCAGACGTGGCTCGCCCAATCAGGAATAGCCTGGCATCTTTAGCCGCATGGGCTAGATCTATTGGCCCAAACTCTTTAAAGCGCTTAATCCTTGAATCTTAGTGGCTCAGACAGGGACCTGACGTGATTACTGGTAATTTATGCTTACGCTCCCATAACTAAACTACCTTGGAAGGAGATCCACTCGTGATAGCGTAACGCCGGTAAACATTGGGGTTTGAAGCCGCTTCAGACTGTCAAACAAGGGTTCACTGTTAAAGGGGCCTCTCTTTTCTGATTCTCCATTTAATCTGGTCACCCACTCCCTTGTTCTAGACTTTAGTATCCCATCGTCGCGTGTCGTTGAATATCACTCTTTGTTAAGCTTCCTTGTTTGCGCTGCCTGGGAAACTGCCTCCACGGTAGAGGCAATATAAACCAGACGTTTGCCATGCGAAATCTCGTCAATTAAATCAATCCATTAGAACCTGAGTCTTCGACTACACCAGGCGGTATATGATACAGGCAAGATGGCGAACACACCACCACCCCAACCACCCTCGTCTTGGAACTTCAGCTCCGTGGCAGGAAATATCGTCCAGTTTCTTAGGCTGCCAGTCCTTGCCTCTTCTGGGCTTGCGGTTGTTGCAAGCGGGATGCTCTACTTCAAACAAAAGTGTTACTTCTCCTTTCCCTGACCCTGACCTCTTTCGACACTTTGACTGATCGCTCCCATGTTAGTGATATCATCTATCCCCGCAACTTCCCCCCTGGTTCGCGGACGGACGTTCCTAAGCCATCCGAATTCGGCATGCTAGACTACGAAGACCTGCGCATCCCCACCCCCGACGGCGAATCTCTCTCTGCATTCTTCATCCGCCCAACAAATAAAGAAGTCAAACCGAAGCTCACTGCGATCATTTTCCACGGTAATGCGGGGAACATAGGTCATCGCGTCCCCATTGCTGAGGTTCTCGATCAGTTATTGAACTGTAATGTTCTTATGCTGGAGTACCGTGGTTACGGCCTATCAACAGGTTCTCCGGATGAAAATGGTTTGAAGATCGATGCCCAGACCGGTCTGGATTATTTGAGACAACGACCGGAGACACGCGACACCAAGATACTGGTGTACGGTCAAAGTTTAGGCGGAGCTGTTGCTATCAGTCTTGTTGCTAGGAATCAGCAACATGGAGATATTGCGGGGTTGATATTAGAAAATACCTTTTTGAGCATCAGAAAGTTGATTCCCAGGTGAGTTCCACTTCATTTCTCATGCTACATGGGGCGGTTTCTTACTGAGTTAGCGTCTTCCCCGCGGCGAAGTACATGACGCGATTGTGTCACCAACAATGGCCCAGTGAGGATGTGTTGCCCAAGATTCAAGGCATTCCAATCCTTTTCTTGAGTGGGCTGAAAGATGAAATTATTCCGTACGTCCAGAGGCCGCTCCTAGATTTCCTTTACTCTTAAGACTAACACCCAACACAGCTCTTCACATATGGCCGAGCTGTACAAACTATGTAAAGCGAAAACTAAAATTTGGCGGACACTGCCAAACGGCTCGCATAACGATACTGTCGCAGAGCCAAGATATTTTGAATACATCCACTCATTCGTGGTTGACGAAGTTTTAGATTAAACGTGCTGTTACAGCTTCCTCATTTGTCGCAGTTGACCATTGATGCCGTGGGCTGGTTCTCTTCATCTCCGGGAAGACTTAGCAGAAACCCGGTCAATTATTTTACCACTTTTTAATCCCGTTTTTTTTTCTTTAGAGATGACCGAACGACGCTATGTATATGAATGGTATTCTCCTATTCCCGATGTTTCTGGGTTCGGTCTTTTCTTTATTTGTTTCTGTCACTTTTAATATTCCCTGGTTTGATGTCGTTTACAATTGTTGACTGTTCACGGTACTTCAGCGTTCTGTCCCTATCTATGGTTGTAGAGCCTTGACCGCTGGAGGCGATAAGTTGGTTGTAATGGCTGAAGGCGCACATGATTCATCAGCAGCCATACAATAATCTATAATGCACAACCTCATTTTGAGACTCAGGGTTGCCTTAAATGGTGACTATCCAGTTTGGATGGTACTATAGAAGAGATACTCTCAAAAGCTATATCAAGTGGTACATGATAGGATTTTGTCATCGTGCACCTCACCGGAATGCCTGTGGAAGCCCTAGCCAATTATGCCGAGAATATAGTAGGTATATACATAATGTACAATCAGTACGCCTGACTACCTAGGCTACGATCTTTTCGAGGTTACCCTAGATTCTTTCGACCTCTTCCACCAACTCTTCAACTTTAAAGCCCTCCATGTCTCCCTGGCTGAACATCCTTAACAGTTCTCCCTTTCTGCCTCCCTGGCTTCCATCAACACCCCAATCGTAAAATCGTTGCAACCACATAATCAATAGCTTCGCCTCATCCAAACTTACACCCTTATCCGGCACAACTGTGCCATTCATGAGGACCAGCCCTTTGTCGTCAGCCAAGTCTAAATGATGCGTTATTATTGTATGAGGCTGCGAGTAAGCTCCGTGGTTTTTGTACGCGGCGAGGTGGGTGAATATCACAGTGGAAGTATGGGTGTTTTGTGTCCTAAAATCAGGAAAAGTGGGCGGCATGGTTGGGGTCGAAGAAGGTGGGTGAAAGCCCCACTGTAGGAAGTGTATTTCTGCAGCTGTAGTCATTGTGGTCGAAGAAGAAGAAGTGCCATTGTCGGAGTGTATTCCTCCGGTGGGAGTCTCGACTTCGCGGGGCAAGGGTAGGACGAATTGAGGATTTTGTTTTGCGGTTTTAACGATTCGATTATATGTTTCAAGCGGGATTGCGGCGCATATTGAGTTTGGATTTGGTGCGTGTCTGAGACGCCAGAGGGTCTCTATTTCCTTCTGTGGGAGGGTGAGGATCTTTGGGATGTCGAGGTACGCGGAGAGGGGTTTTATGCCTGGTGTAGACGATTTGAGAGGGGAATTCGAGGCGGTGGAGAGTGGCTTCGCCTGAGATTTGGGAGAAATTGCTGAGCGTGTGGGATTTGGATTGGAAAGGGGGTCTATAGTTGATCGTGAAATCGACGTCTCCACAGCATCAGTAACTCGGACAGCCTGGATTTTGTCTTGATAAGCCTCCTTCAGCGAAGATATCGAGGGATGGCCCTCCCTATATACCCTAGTCAGCTTCCCGAAATGCAAATGAAAAAAGGGGCCTTCATATCAATGCACTCCTTACTGTTTCGCCTTTCGATCAAGTTTATTTTTATATCTCTCCAGCACATTGTTTGACTGATGTGTTGCGACAAATCGGACATCATGAACCTGAGCCCAGCGCCTTTGGACATGTCTAAGAGGCGATATCGAAGTATGACAGCCGAGAAATTTTCGAATTGTTGGAGAACGGAACGACATCACGCTGGGGGTTGGCTGGAGATGTAGCAGCCGTTGCGAGCTGAAGCTGTAAAAAGGGGGCAGCGCCTCCAAGTATCCGCTTTCTTTTAAATGGGCGTGTTGTCCAAATCAACTGATCTGAATCCTAGGCGCAATCACAGCCAATGCACAGTTCTCCATGCCCATCTGTACGAAGCAGTCAAGCTGATTTCCAGAGCATTGGCGATGGGGATGACTAAGCTATCTAACTAAAATTGATCCCGTTGGCACTTCGGTAAGTCAACTTCACCAACCCAGAGTTAACAACTTGGACTAGGTAACTACAGTGCATGCCCATTATGCCTTGGACATGAAGATCTTCACTTGAAATGGCTTGTATTCAAGCTCTTCCCCCTGCAGCATTGAGGTCACCATTTTGAAATGCACAGCTAGTTTGAGCAGCTTCAATGCCGAAGGATGCTTCTTGATGAGAAATATAGTACCTATGGCATCTTGCTTCCTGTGTTCAAACAATGTCAGTTGCCCTACATTCACTCCCATTGATGTCACCACTCATTGCTGGCATGGCATCCTAGGCAGTGGTACTGATATGTATGTATGTACATACATAGGTTGTGTTGAGCAACAGCATCTAGAAAAATGGAAACAAAAGCTGTGCCATTTTGCCACTGTAGGCACTGATGCCAAGAGATTATACGTCAGTTCTGTCTTACACACAAGTCAGCATCTGCTCTTGGTTGTGGGACTGAATCTCCAAGGAGACATCTGGAACGCCTTGTGTTACAGCAATGGGAGCGTGGTGCCCATCTGTGTGCTACAGGCGAAACGACTCCTCTTCTTTGGGATGCCTCCTTGTGGTTTTTCCATATTATATATTTAGTGATGTCTTTTCCACAGTGTGTTGATATTCATTCCAGAGGGAATGCAGCTCAGGTCCTGATTTCTAAATAAAGCTTATGGCTGCCGTGAGGGTAGAAAAGAAAGCCAGGATCCTGCGCCCAGCGAAAGGTTACTCGATTTTATTTATACTGGTATATTGCGATTCGGATTATGAAAGATTTGGAGCAGACATTGGCATTGAGCTGAAAGTGTCTGTGAAACAGAGTGTTCCGTTTATGAGAGCTAAATGTTCTTTGATTATACTGTTATTCCAACCTTATGCAAACCATGATCAAAATTGATCAAGCGAGCGAGTGAGCAACCACTTTAGGTTGCCTCAACCAGCAGACAGGGCAAAATCTGAACTTTGTTTTTCCTAAAGAACCTGCTTGAGACATTCTATGCGAAAAAACACATTGGTATCAAGTTTCCTTATTGCCACCTGGGTTGTTCAGTATGGGGTCCTGTCTTACCTTTTCACTGTTTCCAAGGACGGATTAGTGTGTTACCTCACACGCCCAATCGGCACCCAATTCGCGGCTTTCTATTGAACGAGCCCATTCCCAACCTGCGAAGTATGGGATGGTGGTACTCATTGAAACCCAACAGCAAGATTTGATATTGTACATGCGAACGTGTTGTTGACGCATGTTGTTGTTGGTGCAGTAGGTAGGTTCAAGCAACAGAGCTATATAAAACCCATGGTCTGGTATGGAGAAGATCGAACTCAAGCTGAACATCTTTTCATCACTTCATCATTCCTTCTGGTGAAGTAGGTTAACTGAAGCTGTAAGCACTCCCCAAGCTCTTTACGTCGTATCATTTGCTTATCAAACTGCTCCAAGATATCCCAGTTCCCTCGCCATACTCCTGTACGAACTTGCTTCACACCGTCAAGTTTGAATCCACTCAACCCGAAGATCGACAGCAAAATGAAAATTTTCATTCTTCCCGTTGCGATTTTGTGCATCCTCTCTTCTGTTGCCGCCGTTCCAACCGGGAATAACGATTCTGACATTGGAATCGACGTCGTTGACGTTAATGTGGGATCCACTCCGGCGGCGAATGGACGACTAGACGGCTGCGGTGGCGTGGTCTTGTGTGTAAACGGAGCGCAGTGTCCTTCACCATGCAGATGCCACAGATTTTCTCGAAGATGCCATCGTTAGAAACGAGACAACGATGGCGAAGACGGATGGATTTGAATTGGCACTACGGACGACCAAAGACCGACCAGTTGGAGATATAGTTACTTAATTATATGCTCTGACCAGAATGGAGTGACAAGATTGTGAAGCCTGTTACAGAAATGCCTTGCCTGAAAGAATAGTTCTAGTTTGCAGAATCAATCATCAAATTTAGCAAAGGGGCTGGCCAGCGGGAGGCTTCGGAAAATTATACGACACCTGGGCACGTGTTAGTTAGTTAGGTAATGATTCCCAGCTGAGTAAAGCGTGGTTTTGGAGGGGTGGATCTAACGCACCTGGGTCAGGAGTTCATGTTGTGACCCCCCCCAAGGACTCCATAAATAGCGTCTGTCGTTGCTTGTACCCTAGCTCCTTTACTTCCTTACATTCTTTAAACGACTCTGGACTGTCTGAACCTATCTATCGTACCTTCTCCCAGTACCACTTCTTTCTTCTTTATCCCCATCGTGCTGCTTTCGTCCAGCGAATTCCTTTTTAAAAATGTCGGGCATGGGAGCTCAGTTCTTAGCGGTATGTTTACCTGTGGTCGCGGGGTTGATGATAGGGGAGGGACTCCAACACTGCTCAAATCATTAACCCAACGTTTCCCTGGAGGTAATACAGCTAACTGGTACCTGCGTTTAGAAACACAAGGCTCTCCAAGAGGATAATGAGAATCTCAGGGATCAAGTCGTGCAACTGAAGGAAGAGATTAAGGGCCTCAAAGACGTGAACCGAGAGCAGGAGCGGCAGGTTACAGAGCTTTCCCAGGGCAAGGAGCTGCTTGGAAAGGACATCGAGAGAGTCCGGGGGCAACTGGGGGAAGCTAAGGAAGCCCTTGATGCTGGCGCCCAAGACAATGCCAAGCTGAAGGCTCTCGAAGGCCGCGTGGAGCTACTACAAAATGAGTTGGATGAGACCTATACCGCTGCCAAACAGGCTAACAAGAGGTATGGCTGCTTTCCTGTGGACGCCTATTTACAGTTAATGCTACGGGTATTGCGTTCGTTTATTACTGACACTTGACAAATAGCCGCCAGGAATCAGAACTCACCGCAGAGCACTACGAACGCCAGGCAAAATCCGCGGAGGCGCAGGCTAAGGAATGGGAGGCTAAACACGATGAGATCACACGGAAGTACAACGAACTCCAACAAGAGATGAAGGACTTGGAGAACACGCTCAACAGCATTTGAGCCCCCAACGAACATGTCTTTTTTCTTCCTGCGAAATGCCAAAAATGGCCTCTCCTATATTTTACATTTTCAGTCTTACCTTTTTTTTTTTTCATCGTCGTATTCCGCTACAGGTGTCAGTTTATTTCGTACGTCAGCGTTGCTTAGCCAGCGGGAGATACGCTATGAACTTGCGAAACATTTGAGCCAGTCCGAAGTTCTGTTTGTTTCCAAGATGCCAAACCTCCTGAATATGTAATCAATTATAGAACCGAATATATCAGGTTTCCCGTCTAGCTTTTGCCTGTTTACGATTACCCATTCGCTCCTTCACTCTCGCAACTTTCCTCTCTGCTGGAGATTCATATCGAAACTTCTTTTTCTTTTTCTTTTTCCCCGCCTGAGTACGATCGTCCTTTGTTGATGTTCGCTTTTCGGCGGCTTTAGTCCCAGTGTTCGTCGCACTTCGCGTTTCTCCGCCCTCGTTATTCTCCGCAGCTTTGTAAAACCCTTCCTTCGAAGGATCCATATCCTCCACCGTTACGGTGGTGTATTTATTTTCGTCGATATATTCCGCCTCATAATCTACCGGCTCTGGAAATCCTTCCCATTCGTCGTCATTGTCTCGATCCGGATTATCTTCGCCCTCGGAATCAGTCGAGCCGTTAAGCTCCTGCATTCGTTTCCGATTTGCCTCAAGAGCTCTCTGGAGCTCCGCTTGTCTGTCTTCCCGCAGCTGAGGAAGGTAGGAAAACATAAGTTAGGACATAGCAGCAAGCGCATAAAACCAATCTGCCATCTTAAGCTAACCTTTCGGCGATGCTCCCTTCTTTCCTCCTTAGCTTTGTTCTCCGCTATCTCCTGAGCATGTTTAGCGCGCTGCACTTTTCTCTTATGAAATCCAGTAAGGTAATCATGGCGGGCGTCATTGTCAAAAAGAACCTCTTCGACGGGAGCAACGGCCAGTTTACGGCGTTTAGGAGGCGGTGCCATCGTCAGTGTTTCCTGTAAAATGTGTAGGCTGAATGTGATTTTCTCACCAATCGCGATATTTGACTTTGTCAAACATCGCTGTCACGTGAACTTCCCTTTTTTCTACAATCACCCGTTATCACACTCATTTGTGGTAACTCCTAAGGCTTTGCCGTTCTTGCAAAGGAACGATAACTGAAAATGGGAAATCCCATGGGCCCCTCGACCTTCATGTCATGATTTTATATGGCCACAACCTAAGTTACTCTCAATAACACGAATTTGCCTTGCTACAACTTGATCCTTTTATTCTGACTCAGCGGTTCAGGTGGGCCACGCCCTCTGACCTCACCAGAAGCATAGTTAGTTAGGTAGGTAGGATTAGGGCAACTCGGGAGTTTAAGCCATCGCTGCAGGATAAACACCACCAGCGACAGCTCACTGCTCCAAAGATGAGACTCAGCACCTGTGGGCTTTTAGCCCTGGGCTCGGCAGTTGGGATTGATGCGTTCAGAAATACATCCCCGTTTTTCTTTTTTTCAACACATGAGTAGGTTGCTGCTGGTTTCTGCCAATTCATCGAGTTAACCCGCGTCGCTCACACCGTTCCTCATTTGTTAGGTTCGAGACGAGCTCTAGGCAAATAGCGTCCGCGCAATCTGTTCGAGACGATGTTCATAAGACGCTGCTTTCGTGTCCGTCGAACTTCTACGTTGTCGTTTCCCAACCAGGCGTTCATTTTCTAGACTACAGCTCGCAAAAATCCGCCCCACGGTTACGTGAAAAGGTTCTGAAGAAGGATCGCGCTGTAAAATCGAGTTTTACAGTTAGTGAGGTTGTGGGGGATATCGATACGGGAGATTTGGTATCATGGCTCAAGTCGAGATGTGAGGCGGATTCTACGACGGTGGATGGGGACTGTAAGCGATCGACCCATTTGGGAACGATTCTCCATAGAGAGAGAGTTCCCTACCTAAAGTGAGATCGTTTCTAACAAAAGTAGCGGGCCGATTTCCGGCTCTGTCACTCCATGATCGGCCGCAAGTCGTAGAAATACAGTTCCCCGAGCTACCGATTGAATCGAAACGTTCGGAAACACTTGTTGAGCATGGTGAGCCTATATCGGATCGATTAATTCTATTGACCGTGCTGACATTGGGGTAGACCGATATCTTGCTACCCTTGTTGATCATCTCCCGATGTCAGTGTCCAACTACACCGTTATCTACGGGACCACGGCAAGAAGCTCGGCGAAATCGGAGACTTTGAAAACGCAAGACCCCGGTCATCTCCAGCGAAAGCGGGAGCCCGATTCTTCAGACGATGAGAAATATGATAACCGACCGCTATTTGAGAAATACGAGTTCCTAAGTCCAGGTGGGTTCTCAATCTAACATCTTCTTCTTGGTCGTGTGGCTTTCAATCTAATATCAGTTTGCTAGGCATATTCATGGGCCTCTTTGCATCTATCTTGCTCCTTATCATCCTTTACGTTGGGCTGTCTGGGCTGTCCAGTATTAAGATA
The DNA here is from genome assembly GCA_001430945.1 of Amauroascus niger. Lineage (NCBI taxonomy): Eukaryota > Fungi > Ascomycota > Eurotiomycetes > Onygenales > Onygenaceae > Amauroascus > Amauroascus niger. The sequence goes on along the minus strand of LJPK01000119.1, from coordinate 140,155 downwards.
TCTTACGCCGCGTTCGACAAGGCGAACGGACCAGCGGCAGCGACAGCAAAGAAGCAACAGTGATGATTCCTTTGACCAGCCATGTCATATATACCATCATACTGTTTGCTTGTTTTTCCAATAATGGACCTAGGTAGTTTTACGACTTGTTGTGTTTTTTTCGTCTTCCTTTGGGCTGGAGTAATTGCTTTCTTGGCCGTTGAGTTTCTGGGTAACTGACTTAATTGACAGGCCTTGGTTGTGTTTGCTTTCATCAGACTTTCAAAAGGCTCCAAATAGCACACCTCGGTCCTTTTTCCTTCTTTCCTTTTTCATTCCAGATGTATTCCGTAGAACAAGAAGAATGGGCCTGCGTAGAACAGTTCACGTGATACACCGCTCCCGCCTTTTTAGTGAGTTAACTAGTTAGTTAGTTAGTTAGGGGGCGGGGAGAGTTTCAGCCTTTTCCTGTCCAAATCCTCCAAAAACCTCGTTGGGGGGCCAGCGCTTTCGCGGCCGCCCCCTTTGACAGCGGTAAAATACATGGCTGGCTGCCTATCAGAGGGGGCAAAGGGGGAGCCGCCCCCCCTGGCTAGCCAATAACTACATGTTAGCTCAACCGTGAATGGCCCCCAAACAAGCTGGGCAAGACCAGCAGCAAAAAGGAACGCAGTTGAACCCATTGCATGGACTAAAATATGTATGTACGTTGGGAGTTCAACCATCACTGACATGCCTCTCCATTGTCTATGAATTAGAGAATGATACGGCGAATTCTGACAGCTTCGTGCTCACTCCTGCCCCGATGAACTCCCTAATCCTGGTGTCCTTTGCATTTGCTTCACCCGCCTTAGCAGGTGATGACTGGGATGACTTTTATAACAATTTTGCAACGGATCTCACTCCACTGCTGGCTCTGTTTGGAGAGCAGGTTACGAAACAGTTTTTGAGCGAGTCAACTTCTATTCTGGATAATATCATTTTCGCCCTTGCTCCGTTGGGCATTTTAACGGCTATCGTCTCGGTCATCCGCGTTTGCGGAAGCCCGTCCCTTCGGGCCTTTATAGGACGAGCGCAGGAAGGGCGAGGTATAGCTGAAGTGGAACTTTGCTCCTCCACTAGTAACGACGTCTGCGAACTTTGGCATCGTGGTGGCATCGCTCGCGTTTTTGGCAGGCCAAAGATCCTAGAGCTCGTTTATGACAAGAACAATGGCGGGTTCTATAACCCCAAAAGATATCCATCAGACGCTCATCTATTCTCATCGAAACAGTATTTTCAACAGTTTCACGCTAGAAGTATTGACGGACAGACGCAAAACAACCCTACACAGAACTTTGCTGCCGGGGACGCCCTTGAAAGTAAACAAGAGGATGGATTTGCACCAAACCCCAACCTATCGCTTAATATCGGTATTAAAAAGACATCTTGGTTGTGGCTTCTAATGGCTGCATTTACGGGATGCCTGTTACAAACGGGTGTTTTTGGGTTTGCCATTTGGCTCACTTACTTTGCCAAATTACCGAAAGAAGGGCGGCGTATACCATCCTGGGCTTTTCCCATAACTTCCATCGGGACCATCCTGTTAATTATGGGCATGTTTCTATGTTCTTGGCTCATCGAAACAACCACGGAAGAAAAGATGTTTAAGAAGAAGGCCCGCATGCACTGGTTACAACAAGGTAACCAGACAATCGGCGACCAGGTTTTTGACGCGTTTGCCCATACAGCCGATTTAGATGAGTACATGACTTCCTGGAAAGTCGAGGGACCTATTACCCGAACCCGGGAGTGGCTTGTATGGGTTGCTGTTGGAAGCACCTCTGTTGGGTTCGTCCTCCAATTCGTCGGCTTGCGAGGCCTTCATTCATTTGTCGCGCTGTTCCAACTTGGAGCGACAGTCATTATGGCCATAATCCGAGCTGGGCTGAGGTCCCAACGCCTGGGAGGAGAGAAGAACGAGTTGGGGAATGTCGGTACTTCCGTAAACGGACATGAGCTAGACTGGTTTGCGCATCGTATTGAATGCGGCAATGGTCACTTGGGACCAACTAATGGCACCTGGGAAGTCCATTGGCAGGTTCCAGGATGTTCAAATGAGGATGCTGGCAAAGACAAAATACAATCAGAGGGGTTATATGGCGTTACCCGCGAAAGGGAATCAGACAGCTTGAAATCGGTCCTTAAGTGGATAACCAAGCTTCAAGGAGACATATCACAGGGAACTGGGACTCCACATACGGCTGCGAGGCTTTTATATTACAGAGCTCGGCTTTCTCGCTTGACTGATGAACAGTCCCTACCATCGCAAGAATGGGAAGTAGCCACCAGACAACACGCACGGAATCTGAAAGTTGCCCTGGAAGATGCAGCAAAAATCATTTTCTCGGGGAACATCAAACTGAAGAAAGGCTGGGAAGATGTCTCGGCAATATTCTGGAGGGTGGGTATTTATACCGAAGGCGCCGGCGGAAGTGTGCTACCGATACACCTCATTATTAGAAGAGTGAATCACGATTGGAGGATTGACTTGTCCGAATTGGAAGCTGTCCTTGAGCTATGGAGTTTCTCGATGTCTAAATCAATGCCGCAAAATCGAGACAAATTCTTCGCATTTGCAAAGTCGTCTTTCGAGGTTGAAAGGGCCGAAATAGATTTGGTGATGTTGGTTTCAAGCTCGCTTAGGCGTGGTCTTGCGGCATGGGAACACTTTGATCAACCCGACGGAGTGTTTGGAGATGCCAAAATTCCACCAGTCCTCTCAGTACCTCTTTCTCTTCAGCGACAGAATTCATGGACCCCTCCTGGTAGCCAAAGTTTCACTTGCAATTCAAAAGCACTCTATGTGTCAACGAGACATGGCTTGCCGTTGCTGTGCGCCCAGGATATTTTCACCACTTTTATCAGTCGAGTTGTGAATGCTATTCAAGATATGTCGGGTCTCGAAACACGGAACGCTGATGGCGAGACGATCCGGTCACAAGACACAAGTTTTCGACTCTTCAACCGACACATCGACTCTATTGCGGAAGCTTTTAGGAATGCCGGACTCGGTTCCAGAGATGACATTTTGATAAGCATGGTTCCGATTTTACGAGCACATTCTTTACTTATTGTGCCTAAGCAAATCATAAATCTGGCATTGCAATTTGCGGTAATTCGAAGGCGGAAGAACGATTTTGTTAATGCAGAAGATACTCTTCGCTGGTTTTATTACAATTCAGATGAGAACGATTCAACAAACAGGGAAGTTCTGGCCAAAGAGTTGGGAGAACTCTACCGTCACGCAATGAGGCATTACGATGTGAAAATAAGAAGCCTTGGTTACAACGGTATTCTTCGGATCATGGATTCCTTCCAAGGATCCTCGTCCCTGGACAACATAAAGCAAACTTACGTATGGGTTGCCGTGCAGATTTCTACAATAAATCAAGATGTGGAGCATGAAGAGAGTCTCAAAAAGGCATTAAAACGCGATCTAGTTGACAATCTTGATTCTCTGACTTTATCGTCTGCGCTCAAATCCGAACCCTTTTACCCCGTATGTTTGATAATTGCGGCCAAATGGCATGAGGAGATTTGCCGCTGGGAACCTGGATTTGATGCGCCTCCATTATGTGTTGCGGCAGAAAGAGGTTGCAGAGAGTTAGTAGAAGACTTGCTCGGTCTCAGAGCTAATCTCGATTCGGAAGATCAGGCAGGCTGTACAGCAATCTTTCTTGCTGCTGAAGGAGGCCATTATGAAACAGTGCGCTGTTTTTTAGACTACGGAGCCGCATTGACGGGAAATGATGCCGGCCGAACGCCACTTTGGATTGCGGCGGCAAACGGGCATACCATTGTTGTGGACCTTCTCCTTGAGCATGGGGCGCAGAGGGAACAAAGGGACAATATGGGTCGGACCCCGTTGTGGATTGCTGTCTGCAATCAGCATGAATCTGTTGTAAAAACTCTGCTTGCTAAAGATATTAACATTGATGCTAGCGATATTGAGGGTTTAACTCCATTAATGGCTGCGGCAAGGCACACTACATCAAATGTCCTGCGTCTGCTGTTGGAATCCGGTGCCAATATGACTCTCCGCTCTCAGAATGGCTTTAGCGCATTCTCTTATGCTGTATTTTCAGGCAGTACGGAAAACATATCTTTGTTTCTTGAAAGAGGGTCCCATTTAGAGGATAAGAATAGCCTAGGTTGGACAGCATTGCACACAGCTGTGGCAAATTTTGAACCGAGTGTGAACGTTGTCATATTCCTACTTTCAAAAGGGGCTGACATTGAGGCCAAAGATAATCACAGCAGGACAGCCTTGATGGCGGCAGTACAGGCGAGCCGTCCGCTCGTAATCATAGGAGCTTTGCTCGAAAATGGGGCCGCTGTTAATGTCACAGACGAGAAGCATTTGACTCCACTAGATGTGGCTGTGATCAATAAAGAAGCAGAAATCGCAGAATTATTACTCGTGTTCGGGGCCGAGACAGAGTGCACGGGCAACGACAAGAAGACACCGCTTTGGCAAGCTGTGGTCAACGGAGACACGGCCATCACTCGATCGCTGCTTGACCACGGAGCGAACCCGCATTTCAGGCGCGGGCCCACCACACTTTTGATGAAGGCCATTGAGGAAGACCACTACGATATAATGGTGATGCTAGTACAAAAGGGCGCATTCTTGGACTTCTGGGCCGATAATCCGCTTTCAGCACTCCTCAAGGTCATAAAGGCGCAGTACGTGGAGTTTCTGGAGTTACTGCTTCCAGTTTGCAAGGGCGTGGATGCTCACGCATTCTTATTGCAAACGGCGGAAGAGACGGGGAATGAAAGGCTTGTCAACGTGTTACTTGAGAATGGCATCAAACCGAACCCTGAATGACTCGTTCTGGGAGACCGCAAAGATAGCTAGGCTCGATTCATTGAGCTCCATCGGCGCAGAAATTCACGGAGGTTATTGTATCCAAAATTGGGGTCATTTAATACGAATATTTATCCGTGCTGGCGACACTTAACCTGGCGATGTGTGATTTTGATATGATGCCAACTCGCAATTGATTGACTTTGCTCCGTCAGATCATCTCTCCTGTCTTCACTAACTCCTCGTCATCCCAGTCTATCATAGAGATAAAATTTCAAGCATAGCATTCAACTAGCAATATCAATTTCGCCCACTTACTCTACCTAATGCATCTTGCACTGAGCTGTGCCCTCCTGGAGAATGGGAGATCAAGATACTTTTTCATCTAATCACAAGTTTCTCTGTTTTGTTGAATATAAACAGAGACTCGAAACCAGCACAGCCTGCAGGAGCCATGGGTGGTGAAACCCAGATGAGTTGTTTGGGGAATCATAAGAAGATTTTAAGATCAAATCATTTTTTGTATGCCCTCAATGTGGTGGGAAATATATACTGGAGCCACCCAGCTTTTACAATTTCATTTCCTAAGTTTCACACGGATCAACAGTGTAAAGATATTTCATTTGCAAGGTTACTGTCATGGCCACAATGTCAGATTCATATGGAAAGACGCAAGCATAAATTAAAAGACACTTCAGAGACTGTAACACAATGTCCATGCCATTCGCCAAAACCTACCATGTTAATCCTAAACAAAGTAGGTCATTCAGAATTTGAAAGAGCAAACTGCAGTGTCAAAACAATAACACTCATGCCACTCAAGGCTGTGGCATCAGTAGGTGCTGAGTTGCGAGCAAAAGCACACCGCAATGTCCACAGCAACCTGAAAATACAACCACTCTTAGATTGATAGGGCTGGATGGACAGGAATTCCGAGCAGCTGTTTGGTGGAAAAAGAAGTCCCCGGTATTGTTCAGGACATACGCTCAAAGTACAAAGATCGTTTGCGGGGATATCAGAGTCTCATCATGCATTTTGCACCTGTCTGTAGCATCACTTTTCTATAGTTCTCACTGGGAGTATCTGGGCCTGTTGAGCCTCGGGTGGGCTGAGGATCCACTGCATAACATTAAAAGCAGCGTTCTTGTCGTAACTATCCTTGCCAAGATTGTATATAGCTCTTAGCGTGAATATGAACTTTGGAAGACTGTCTGATGGGTTGCAGGTTGCTTGTACTATGCGTACTTTTCCTGGTATAAACGTCACGATTGTGGCCAGGGAGGATATAAGCATTCATCCAGCCCACGTAAATCAATATCAAGGAAGGAGAAACGCGAGACAAGCAAACATACCGTCAAGAGTCCGCCCTTGTACCTCAATTTTGCGGCAAAATTCTGCTTTTTGGGGCGATAGACCATCTCATTCATTTGGTGGAAAATGATGGAGGTGGCTGCAAGAATCTCACTCTTCAAGAGATAGTCCCTGCGATTCTCTTGCTGGATTTGGTCGAATGGGCTTGAATGATCTCGAATCATACCGCTCCAGTGATCATCGCGGTGCGGGTAGAAGTAAGTGCCAAAAATACGACGGTGGTAATCAACTAAGAAACCTATACGGAGTTGGTCGAAGAGTGGACCTTCAAACCTAGCAGAAGATTAGAATGGGTGGACGTGGCAAAAAGAAGAGTAGAAATCAAAACAAGAGTTGGAAACGGCAGGGCGGTGTATCAAGGTCATACAGTTTTGACGGAGTGACTGGAGTTGGCATTGCTAGTCTGACTGGGCGGGTAGCGAATTGCATATAACCAATGAAACCATAATCACTGGGTAGCTTATGTGGCTCTGGAGAGGATAACATCTGGCAGTTGTGAATAGCCTTGAGAAGGGCAGGCGATGTTGGAAAATCCACCTCCTCAGCTGTGGCGTCCCGACAACGAAGCTCTATCTGCCTTGTCTTTTGCAGCCAGTGAAAGGGGAAGGAGTCTTCCGCGAAAGTGCAGTAAAGCTCAAAAAGCGCTGCCATGAGAATGCTGACATGCCTTGGGCTTTCAAATGGAGGGTATATGAAGTTGTCCATCCTGAATTTAGATGATTGATGGCGGACGTCGAAAGTTGACTGTTGGGATGGAGACGTTGAATGTTGATGTTTGGGTTGAGGGGGG
>LJPK01000119.1:79834-133034 GCA_001430945.1 Amauroascus niger | reverse complement strand
GGGGGGGATATCTCAACTGGCAACTAACTAGTTAGTTAACTAGTTAGTTAGCACGTGACTAGCCTGCTCTTTGTTGCCTAACTGGGTCGGCAGCAGGCATCAACCACCCCCTTTTCGCTTGTATATGATGTGTAAAGTTACAAGAGTGCAAGGCTGTGTGTTATAACAGGCATCTAGCAATACTGTTTCTGTCTAGTTAGTTACCATGTAACTAATTATGTGTTTTCTGACAAGGAAAGGAAAGCTTCAGAAGATTTATCTACAACTCCATATCCAATATAACGCCAGTCAAAAAGCCTAGGGCCGCAGTTAGCCAATCCATTCCTCTTCTACCATGTGTACAAGCTATGGAATATATCTACATTTGCCCCTCATTCTAGTTTATCAGGCCCAATGACTTCCTGCTCCCATTTTGTGTGCGCATACATGCACATACAGAGTCCATAGTTACAGTAACTACACAACCCCCCTCCTCCTAGCCCCAACGGTTTTACCCCACCTTCTGCCTCCTCTTTTTCTTCCTCTTGATATGGGCTCAAGGACCTCAGATTCTGGCTCCTGTTTCCCAAGCCACATGAGCCAAAGGCCATTCATCCTGAATACCCAAGTTTGACTACTAGATGTTATATCTCTCGACTTTCTTCACGCCTCAAACACTCCCCCTTCAAACTTTTGGCGCCTTGCACAGGAATGGGGAGCTCTCGGCGGCAGGCCGCGCATGGCCTTGACAAGATCCCCTCTAGCCAGACGGAATGGCGTGGTGCTGTGCAGAAATATGGCCTCCAACGGCGTACTCTTGGGCAGCTATGCTTGAATGGTCACTACACCCTTATCAACCTTCGTTCTATGACCTTCAATTCTGACCTCAAAATACCGAATAGGCCGGTTCTCTGCGTCTACTGTTCCAAAGGAAGCGTTTCTGACGCTCCGATGCATTTGGCCCCAACCACAAGGCGGTCTTGAGGCCTTGCCCTATATCCTCAATCGTGGCTTCTTCTTCACAAAAAGACATGTTTCTCAGGGAGAAAGCCTTGTGCAGGATGGGAAGCTTGGACTTGACACACTCAAAACACTATATGAACTTGTCTGCGTTCCACCAATCCCAAGAACACCTCCTCAGTATTCCTGCACACTTGCAAATGGACTAGGCCCTTTTTCAATGCTGATTAGTCTGCGCTCGCAATTACTGAGTCAATCACCACATATGCCAAAGGATTCGCCTCTGCTCGTCCCTGCGGCGCCAAAAGGACAAAGATCCTATGACCCTATTAGGTTTCCAAGAGAAAGCCCTCCAACTCCGAGTCTGAGACCCTCACCGCAGATGGGTTTGGTCCATGAAGATGTTGAGATGGAAAATGCTGAGATGGAAAATGCTGAGATGGAAGATATCGAACAACTGTCTGCATCGCCATCACCTCCTGCTGCACCTATTCCCCCAGATCCGTCAATTATGGGCTCCGCTGATGAGGAACCTCCTCGTCGAACTCCGACTGAAACTCTTGTCGCTGATTTTCTAGTCGTTCTCCTAGGAGGCATGGCATGTCTTTTGCAACCCCTTCGTATCAACCCGGTATGCATGGCAAACTCGTACGAGACTATTTTTCAATTCGGCCCCGTTCGTGGTACTAGCCAACAACAAGGATCAGATCCCGTTCAGTTTCGGGCTCGTATTGATGGAAGCATCCCATTCAGTTTATCCCAGGGCAGGAGATTGCCTCGTGAAGCCATAATATTTGAGACCAAGCGCGCTCCTCGTGTGCCTGGTGAAGGTACCGCTGTTTTGGCCCAGCAGTCAATGGAGCATATTGCCTATATATGGCAACGTCATGTGGAAGACCCGACTGTGAGTTTTGAATCTTTCCATTTCCATTTCCTCTCTTTTTCTCTCTGTACCAACTGTCCCATTATTCTCCTTCCCCCCTCCGTCCTGTACGACCACGGTACTGACTATTCCTTTTTGTCTAGCCGAGAAAACGTATGACCTACCACACTTTCATGGTGGCACAGAATCATTTATCCTTCTCCATCAGCATCGGGACTTACGGTACCGAGTACCTTGACTACATTTTCGGCCCGGGTAGCATGCCAATCGCTCCAGCAGGTGGAAGTATACCTTTCATTGAGATTCAGGAGTTTGGCCCATTTGAAGTTGACAACGAGAGCAATTTGACAGAACTGCTTAACATAATTCTTTACTTCCTAATCTGGCAACTCGAGAAAACGCAGGCTGGACTCCTAATTAAGAAGGCCTTGGACGGATTTTAATTCTCAGTTATGCTCATGCAACAGACTCGTTAGATCAATTTTGCTGGCCTACCATACAGAAGATAGTTTCATGGGAAGATAGTTTCATGGGAAGATAGTTTCATGGGAAGATAGTTTCATGGGAAGATAGTTTCATGGGAAGATAGTTTCATGGGAAGATAGTTTCATGGGAAGATAGTTTCATGGGAAGATAGTTTCATGGGAAGATAGTTTCATGGGAAGATAGTTTCATGGGAAGATAGTTTCATGGGAAGATAGTTTCATGGGAAGATAGTTTCATGGGAAGATAGTTTCATGGGAAGATAGTTTCATGGGAAGATAGTTTCATGGGAAGATAGTTTCATGGGAAGATAGTTTCATGGGAAGATAGTTTCATGGGAAGATAGTTTCATGGGAAGATAGTTTCATGGGAAGATAGTTTCATGGGAAGATAGTTTCATGGGAAGATAGTTTCATGGGAAGATAGTTTCATGGGAAGATAGTTTCATGGGAAGATAGTTTCATGGGAAGATAGTTTCATGGGAAGATAGTTTCATGGGAAGATAGTTTCATGGGAAGATAGTTTCATGGGAAGATAGTTTCATGGGAAGATAGTTTCATGGGAAGATAGTTTCATGGGAAGATAGTTTCATGGGAAGATAGTTTCATGGGAAGATAGTTTCATGGGAAGATAGTTTCATGGGAAGATAGTTTCATGGGAAGATAGTTTCATGGGAAGATAGTTTCATGGGAAGATAGTTTCATGGGAAGATAGTTTCATGGGAAGATAGTTTCATGGGAAGATAGTTTCATGGGAAGATAGTTTCATGGGAAGATAGTTTCATGGGAAGATAGTTTCATGGGAAGATAGTTTCATGGGAAGATAGTTTCATGGGAAGATAGTTTCATGGGAAGATAGTTTCATGGGAAGATAGTTTCATGGGAAGATAGTTTCATGGGAAGATAGTTTCATGGGAAGATGGATTCTTAGCTTGTACGCAAACAATTCGAAGTATCATATTGGTATATAAACGATTGATAATCAAGAAGAACATACCAATGCTTGTTTCATTTTGAAGACAGCACATGGCTATATGTAGGTATTGAGTATAATCAGGCCGGACGATAGGACTTTAGAAAGAATGGAAGCCCTAAAGCAGGGTGTGGTCAAATAGACAATCCGCTTGATTATCTGACACCATCAGTCTCTACCTAATTCATTTTCATCTCAGGCTTTCACTATTGATGCTCTTGTCTCATTTCCTTCCACACAAACTTGTAAAATCTGCCAGGATTACAGATTCATCGCATAGCTTGAATCAATGGCTATACCCACAAACTAAAACCCAGTGTTACTGTTTCGAGATAACTACAGGTTTTTTAAACTAAGGATATTGAATATTATTCCGATCTCCGAGAATTGCACAAAATCAGAGAGGGCACTTTGGGGAACCGAGAACGGTTTCTTTAGCGAGTGATTTGAAGATGCATTTCAGCTTTCGCCTGTCCAGAAGAGTCGTCTTAGCTCAAAAGCAAAATCCAGTCTACATGTTGATTATACTATCATTGACAAAGGAATTTGATTGTCCTTTTAACTGCCCAGGAACCCTGATAAACGTTCTCAGGAACCGGCGAGGATGGCAAGCCAGCAGAATGGTGAGGGATCCTGAACTGGAAATAAGACTGATATTATTAGGTTACGAAGTGCAAGGGACTATGTGCGAAAAGATATTCCGGATGGCGACTTGCAAGCTTGAAGATATCTCCCAGGCTCTTGGGACGGCTTCTCAATTGGGTGATAAAACCATTCTTGTCAACCTGAAAGAAGACTTGCAAGGGATTCTGCCTCAAGTGTTTTGAAGAGAATTACGGGCAAAGTTGCTCAAACCCCGCCTCAATGATGACCACTTTTCTCCCAGCTTCACAACACGTATATCAGCTCCGCATTCTCTCGATCAGTAAGATCCAGCCACCTGAATCAGGCTGTCAGTTTTCCTTGACATGGCTTCATACATAGGGATTTTACATACTCTTGGTTGCGAACTTTCGCGTATCCCGGCTCCGCTCTAATCCGGGCTTTCCTTGCATTCTCCCTTTTATACCACCACAGCATGAAGTATAAGTCTAGAATACAAAGGGCCCAGCAGACCATAATAGTTATCTTTGCTGGGACGTAATCTGGCGCATGTTCTGGTCGGAATGTCTGCGGACCTTGTGGTGAAGTTTCCAGTCAGCGTAGGGATTGTACTCAGGGCGATCTTACCAGAGATGACCCACCAATAATGTTTCCAGCACAATATCCCATCAGAAACATGGCTGCGACTGTTGTCTTCTTGGTATAACCTGCCACGTTGGACGAGATGATTGCCAGCATGCACACAAATGCAGTGGTGACTGACAGCGTTAAACTGTATCCGACAAGACGTCCGGTATTATTCGACTCGGGCAACGCGATCATCAATATCGCACCAAGGATACCCAGGTATAGCCCCCCTGTTGCAACAATAAGTCGTTGCTGGAAATAATGTGCTGCAACAGCATTAAGCATGAGCGTTATCACTTGCACAGCTCCTCCAGGAGCACCGTACAGCAGACTCTGCTCGGGCGTATAGCCAAAGCTCACAATCTGCCAAAAGAAGAAAGCCACTCAGCTGTGTTAACACTCCTTTTCGTTGCAGTACTCACCAGTTGGCTGAAAAAGTTCGTGATCCCACCTGCTTGCAGTCAGTAACTGTTTTCAAACGTTTTCAATGATGCCATATCCCGTACCATTGGGAATTGATGTGACAATTCCATAAAACACAATCGCCCAGGAGATCGGATCCGCCAAAGCCTCCTTAAGCTGATATATTTTGAATTGCTTGTTGCCGATCCCTTGCTGGTTGACCCGGACTCGTTCAACGGCCAGCGTACGGTCCTCTTTGTTAAGCCATTTCGCGTTCAATTGGCTATCAGGAACAACCCACCAGAACAATATCCCCATGGCCATAGTCAACAACCCGGTAGAAAGGAAAAGCGTTTTCCATGGCGCAATGGTGCTTCCGTGAATGCGTGAACCGACCGCAATACCGTATGCGAGAAAGGCTCCAAAGATCTGCGCCCAACCGTTGAAAGAGAACCAGATATTAACCCTAATCGCCTGTTCGGGTTTGGTGTACCACTTCGCTAGTGTCAGTGAATATCTGCCAGACCCGTTGCCATCTCTGTATTGTCCGGATTCTAGTAGGACCACGGACCTGTGACGTGATTAGAGCGAAACCCGGGGTTACTGCAGCCTCGAATACCCCGAGAAAGAATCGAAGCGCAACGGCCCCAGAGAAGTTCCCCACGGCAGCAAAACAAGTAAGAACGAGGCCCCACATGACCATGCAGAAAGCCGAATATCTTGCCAACGGCAGGCGCTGCAAAAGGCGAGTCGTGGGCCATTCCCATGCCAAATATCCTTATTCCGAGAACCTGTCAATCAGAGTATCTTCCCGGTGGATTGGTGGATTAGAATCTGCCTACCGAAATAAAACATGCTTCCGAGCCACTGATAGTTATCGCGTACAAGGTGTATATCTTGTTTAAACCCCATGACACTTGCGTATGACAAAGTCGTCTCTGTGACACAGTGTCAATGATTCTATCAGCGACTTGCCAAATCTTCACGGGGCTGGTGGTTCAAAATGCACCCGCAAGCTGGACCGACGTACTATCGAGATAGTTCAGACCATAGATGACGCACATAAGCGGCAGGAGATGCCAGTCAATGGCTCTCAGCAACCTCTTGTTCGTCTCTTCGGTCAGGACAAGTGGCTCGCCATCGTTGTCCGCAAATGCTTTCATCGCTTCGTCGGCATCGCGCGATGGCTTTACAGCCGTGACATCTGAAATAATTTTCAGGCCATTCTTTTCGGTACCCGGATTCTCGAGATCATGATCCACCCCAGCTTCGGCGAATCTTCCCACGGCCTGCTTTTCGCTGTCAGTCGCCATGATGGGGCAGACGTTCTTTCTTTCTTTTTTTTTTTTTTGCGTACTAGAGATCAAGTTTGACTGTGATCAAAGCTTTCAAGTGGGAATGCGGGGTATATATGTAGGGGAAGGGGGACAAGGTAGCATTGTGCACGAGGAGGATCGTCGCTTTCACGCTCACAGGGCATCATGGTCAACGATTTCATTGGGTCTACTTCAGATTACTCCTTGTGATGCGCCTGTAAATCAGCTTTTTGTGTTCCTGGGGTATAACTAGTTATAGCAACAGACTGGGTAGCAATGCTTGCTTGCCGGCGTCGTATTAGTTGCTTGGGGGCCCCCTTGTTCTCAAGCAAGAATCTCAACCGGGACTGCTTCTCCGAGTCTTCAATGGCCATCCCGTGTTTCCAAGACGGTGTGAGCCGTTGAGATGCAAACTATGAGCATGACGAATTTTGGCTAATATACGGAGTAGAAGTCTAAGGTAGGAAAAACGACTGAAGAAAGGAGAAGCAACAAGCAAATGTTTAACAACCGTACACTATGTTACGAATGGAGCTCTCTCTGCTATTTTGATCAATTTCTATTGGTTATGCCTTGTTACTGTACAGTATTAGACCGAACCCTCAGGTTATTTTTGATTTAAATACCTTCGATTGACTCCTTCCCTGAATGTCCGATTCGCGTCTTTCCCCCCCCTTTTTTTGTCGCGACTTGGCGGGGCAGTTGCCTCCAGATTGACGACCGGCGGGCAGGGAAGCTGGCTAGTATTGATTCATGCCGGGAGGTAACTCACTAGTTACTCACTGTGAAGCTCGACTGTCTGGTAACTCAGTCAGTTAGCTAGTTACATACTACCCAGCTGGCGGATGGGCCTCCTTTTCTTGATCTTGACTATCGAAAAGGCTCAGCTGATACTATGAACGATGAAGATTTGCGCAGGCAGCTTGGGCAGGTATTTAATCTAGTTGCAGCCTTTAACCACCTGTCCGCCTCCTCTCTTCCCGGCAAGGACTACGAGCTAACTCATCGCTTTGGCTCTGTCTGCAGCTGTTCATCGTCGGCTTCCCAGCGCGAATCGCTACCGATGAAATCAAGTCACTCATCCGAGCTCCATATTATTGCGGGACAGTCATTCTCTTTCAGCGGAACATTGAGAGCGCTGATCAACTTCTTGCCCTCACAAGCGACCTTCAACAAACAGCAAAGGAAGCAGGCCACACACGCCCACTGTTCATCGCTCTTGACGAGGAAGATGGCCTCGTCACCGGGTTTCAACTCTCAAGTGTTATGGCAATTGGAGCTCGTGGTTCTACTGGCGATGTAGTTCGTGTCTTCAACGCAACGGGCGAATCGCTATGTGCTCTGGGCGTCAATATGAACTTCATTCCGCTGTGTGAGGTTCACCCGGAGCCAGCGGACCCGATGATAGGGATCAAGTCTCTCGGATACGATGAAACATTGGTCGGGCGGGTCGCAAGCGGCCTAGCCAAAGGTTTGCGAGAGGGAAATATTGTCCCCTCTGTAAAGCATTTCCCACGCCATGAGAATACCAAGCTTGATTCACATTCTGGTGTTCCTGTCATTGGGAAAACCCGAGATGATCTTGTCGAATGCGAGCTGGTCCCCTTTCGCAGAGCTATCGCCGAGGGCATCGAGGCGATAATGACCTCTCATGTTAGCACGTCGGCTTTCGATCATTCTAGATCGCCCGCCTCTGTCAACAAAAACATAGTGAACTTTTTACGCCAGGAACTCCAGCATGAAGGGCTGATCATTACGGACTGCCTTGAAAGGGATGCTATCCGTGTTCCAATTGGGACTGAAAAAGGGGCCGTCATGGCCCTGGCCGCAGGGGTGGATTGCGTCATGATATGTCAAACATATGACGTGCAGGTTCGCACGCTTGAAAAAACATTTAATGCTTGTGGAAACGGCACAGTTCCACTCAAACACATCTCGCAGTCTGTATCCCGTGTTCATACCCTGAAAGATAAGTTCTTAGATTGGGAGTCGGCCCTGCGCCAACGTTCAGTTGGCACCATTGCCAGATTGAAATCAAACTTCCAGAAATTAACCAACCATATCCATGCCCAAAATGTCACAGTCATCAGAGATGACCAACAAGCAATCCCGCTGGCAAAAGGTGGCTCCTTAGTCTTCGTTTATCCCTGTGGAAACACCATCAATGTCAGTAATTCTGGTGGTGGGGAAACTATCACCAATATTCCTTTCACGCTGCTAGAATTTTTACAGATTCTCAAACTCTATGTCCCGGATCTGATTGAATGTCCTTTTCCTGACGACGCCACTCTCGATGAAAGTGCAAAGTTGAAGATCTCGCAGGCAGACGCCGTAATTTTGGCCTCACAGAGTTGTAGGCTAAATGCTATCCAGAGATTGATAGCCGCTCAACTTGCGAATCATGCCAAGAAGCTGATAAGCATTGCTATGTGCGTCCCATGTGACTTGCTAAACTCAGAGATTAAAACCTGTCTTGCCATCCATGAACCGACCGTTGACGCCTTTATAGCAGCGGCAAACATTATCTTTGGGGCAGGTAGAGGAAGGCTTCCTAACAAACGCCCACCAATCCCAATTGATGTGTTTGATCCAAAACGCGACATGGCGCAGGTGTTAAGCCTATGGCATATAGTATTGCCTCAATATGCGGTCCCTGTTGACCGTTTGTCGTGTCTTCTTAATCGACCAAACGGGTCGCATTTTACAGTTTGCATTCAAGACAGGCTTGTCGGTTTTATAGCTACTTATGTCAACGATGATAGGCCTACCGCATATATTACCGTACTCTTCGTTCACCCGGATTATCAGTCGCGTGGAATTGGT
Organism: Amauroascus niger; assembly: GCA_001430945.1. NCBI lineage: Eukaryota > Fungi > Ascomycota > Eurotiomycetes > Onygenales > Onygenaceae > Amauroascus > Amauroascus niger. Next base: position 123,986 of record LJPK01000119.1, on the reverse strand, counting down.
ACAGCCCTCATTGCCCACGCTCGCTATCAGTTGAGAACGACACGTGGAGCTCGTTCCATTACTATAGGCTCTAGTTTCCCCAGATTTTTTCTCGGCGTACCACTTGATCTACCACAGAAGGATCAGACCTTCTTTATCCATCGTGGCTTCGTTCCGACAAAAGGCCCATCATCAAGAGATTACACAACGAACCTACAAAAGTATCAACCTCCGGAAGAGGTGCTCCGCCGTGCGTCAGCTGCACGGGTGACATTCAGTCCGTGGAGAAAAGATATGTACGCTGAATGTATGGCTAGAATAACAGAACTCTGGGGCGACGATCAAGTCTGGGTCAACGCATATGAGTGTTTAGCACAGGCAAACCGATACGAACAGGTCTTGGTAGCTATTGACGATTCGGGAAAGCAAATCGGGTGGACTTTAATGCAAGAGCTGGGCTTGGGGATGACCACCGATCTTGCTTTCATGTCATTGTTAGGTCAGAAAACGGGCCAGATTGGCTGCGTAGGCGTTCACCCGGATGCGAGGAATAAGGGTGTTGGCCTTGCATTGGTTGTTAATGCTGCAATGGACTTGAAGAGAAGAGGCCTGGAACGTGTGTTTATTGATTGGACGAATCACGTCAATTTTTATGAGAAAGCGGGATTTGAAGTGTGGAGGGAATATCGATCGATGACTATAAGAGAGTTCGTGTAGTCAAATAAAATACATTCGCAACCATATAACGGCCTCTCAGTCCAACTCCGCGGCCGAATTGAGCTATGGTCGTTATAACCTGACGGCCCACACCAGCGGCCAGGAACTTTCTTTTCTCAAGTACTGCCTCCTTCAAGGAGCGTCTACTGCCAACGGGATCGTTTTAAGGCGTTGTGCACTATTGGTGATGCATTGGTTGATTACTGCTGGAGAGATACAACTTGAGATCACTTGGGATTTCCAGACTCTAAATCGAGCTCCTCAAATGGTGTTGCCCCCATATTTCTCCACGCACCTTCGGACATTAGTGCAACGTCCTTCTCCTTTGCATGGAATAGCAACTCGGCATTTCCTCTTTCCTCGAAGTGTGTGATGGATTTGCTCTAAGGGAAGCACCGATGAGTAACAAGGACTGAATAGTGAACACAAGTCTGGTACCATGGGGGGGGCCTTACCAATCCAAGAGTCAATTTTATCACCCCATCTGCCCAATGCGGTTCATATTTAGATCGTGGCTGCTTGCCTGTCGCAGCAAGGACGACATTATCTGCTGCAACCGTAGCCTGATGCATTGCAGAGCGGGCATTGGGCTTGTCCACCTTCGACGAGTAATAAGCGACGTCTCCACATGCGTAGATGTTAGGCAGGCTGTCGTCGTCCACCTGCATTGTCGGTCGAACCCTGATATGCCCCGAAGGGTCAACCATCTTGGGGCTTAGCTGGGCAATCAGTTCAGATGCCGGTCTTTGACCGGTGCAGTTAATCTAATGCCGTATGTTCAGTGTACCGGCTCAACAGTTTGAAAGAACCACGACTGGATGCATACCACATAATCGCCCTTCACGATCATTCCAGACGTTAAAATCACATGGCCGTCCTCCAGGGACTCATGCACAACTTTCTCTTTGAGGAATACCTCTACGCCCAACTCTTTCAGGGCCTCCAAGGCAGCACCTTGCAATTCTGGTCCGAATCTGTTCATGACGGCGTGACGCGAGTGCACGAGAACAACACCCTTTTCCGGGTATTGCTCTTTTATATCCCCAGCGATCTCCACCCCCGCGGCCCCCCCGCCAACAACGACAATGTGCTTCGATTCCCTGATGCGCTGCTGCACTCCTTGCAGTCGCTTTATTCCCTCTACCTTGGTTGCCACGCCCACCCGTGAAGGCAGCTGATTATTCTGCGACGAGCCAGTGGCTATTACTAAAAAATCATACGGCAGTGTCGCTCCGCTCTGAAGCTTGACGGACGTCCGCTCGACGGTCTGGACGTGATCTCGAATCCATTCGACAGGAGCACCGGCAAGATATGGTCCATACGGGATGAAGGCTTTGTGTTCGTGTTCGGGGATGACGCAAAAACGCGGCAGTACCCACGTGAACTGGAAATGTGTGTTGGGTTCGATGATGACGAGTTTATACGGGCTATCGCGCGGTAGGGAAGTTGCAATTATTCGTGCTGCGTGGTACCCGGCAAAGGACGCACCGACAACGACGATGGAACGAGTTTTCTCCGGAGCAGGTGCGGCTGGAGGTTTACGCTGGAGGGAGCGTGTATACCGACCGACTCTGCTGGACCGGCGAAGCACATCGCAGTAAATACGAATAACATATATGAATAATTTCACAAAAACCACTGCCTTCCTGAGCATGGTGAAGGGTGTTATAGGTGGCCTTTGGAAAAAATATGGTTTTCCAAATCCATTAGCGAGAAAATAAAATGCAATGCGAAATAACTACGGAGTACAGGAAAAACATAGGCGGGGCGGTATGCATATAATGTCCAGGACTCGGGAATGACTGGGGATACAGGATTCCTGTTCTGGGTTCATTAACCGAGTTCAGCTTGGCTCGACCGGGAGCTGCCCTGCTTCTACTCCGTAGTCTAAGGGCCAGTACTCACCGGGTGGGACCGCTCCGTGGAAGAGCAGTGTTCGCGCCCTGTGAAAAAAGGCCTTGTCGCTCAGGAAGTCAGGGGAGAATGTTGCAATTCTCGGGTTTTGTATGAAATTGACTTTCTTGGCGGTGAAAATTCTGATCAGATAAGATTATCAGATGGGAGTGAGCCGGTTTAAAGTTGACGCTAACTATCAGATAAGATTATCAGATGATCTGGATGGTGATAATTCCGCGGCAGACCAGAAAATTGCCTGTGCAAAAAATAATTCCCAAGAAATCACCCCCACATCTCCCTCAGGATTGCTCTCTTCCAGCGGACTGGATTTCGAAGCTTGCATCAAAAGGAAGCTTTTTCAAAACCTCGTGGAAAGACGCACATAGTCTTCTCCATAATATGGGACCAGGCACCTAAACCCCCAAATCAGCCCGAGAATGTGGTAACGATGGGTTCTCGCCAGTGTCAAGGGTTCTCATGGCATGGGTATTTCTAAACAAAAATTAACCGGTTGAACTCGGAAGTGGATGCCACAATTCTTTTTTAGATCTAAAATTAAAATGGCCAAGCCGTTACCCGAAGCATAGGTCATAGACCAAGGCTGCGAGTTCGGACTTGGGCTGGACTAAGCGAAAGCACCGGGCATATATAGAGAGCGACCTGCTGTTGCAAACAAGACTGTATTCAAGTCATAATCCTCTTTGAGCCTAATATTAGCGTTTTAGCGCTTTCGCACGAGCCTACCATCGCCAACACTTCAGCAACACCGCTCACTTAACACGAACGAAAAGAAGACGTTCCTTGTTCTAGCAGACATGGGTTTCGCGGTCTTGCCAGCGTTGATCCCGGATATCCCGACGGTGTACGATGTGTACTTTGCCGCCTTCAAAGCTGACCCGATGGGAGCTTTAATGCTCGACATCCTCTTCCCTGGCGGTATCACGGACGAGTTTCGCAAGGCCCACTCCGCAGGTACGCTGAGCTACTGGCATACAAGCAAGGCGCAGTACACATGGAAGTGTGTGGATACCGATACAGAAGCGGTTGTTGGCATGGGACTTGCAGATATATACCTTCGCGAGCGCTCCGAAGAAGAGCGCAAGAATCTCGGTATTGGCTGGCTGCAAGGCGAGGCGAAGGAGCGCGCTGAGAGAATATTAAACCCGCTGTGGGAAATGAGAGAAAAGTTGTGGGGAGGGCGGCGTTACATATGTAAGTCCCACTCATGGCCTTCGTCATTCCAACAAAATGTAGTCGCAAATTTTTGCTTGCGGAATGGGCTTGAAGCTGAACTTCTTTGTAGATTGCCATGTTATTGGCGTGGACCCAAAGCATCAGGGACGTAAGGCGGGTGCAGCGCTGGTACGATGGGGCACAGACTTGATTGAGCAGACAGGCTTGCCGGCATATTTCGAAGCTTCACCTACGACTGTCAAACTGTACGAAAAAATGGGATTTGAACGGCTCAAAGAAACGATAGTCCACAAGGCTGAAGATTTGGGTGTAAAGGAAGACATTGAGGTACCATTGATGGTCCGAATGCCATCGTGCGCCAAAGGGCAAACGTTTGATGAATGGAGAGCGAATGGGTATCCGGAATGGGAGAAATAGAGCTTGGGCAGAAAGGTGAATGGAAAATGCTGCCCCTTTTGGATCAAGGGAAACAGCTGTTTGTATGATGGCGGAAAAGCCATGTGTATGTACATTGTGTTGGTGGCATGGCAAAATATAATGCCGAGAGATTGGCACATGGTCACAGTCTTTTGAATGGCACACCAATCACTCCCAAAACTAGAGATTTTGGTGGCATTGGGATGCTGGAAAGGGTTATCTAAAGTTCTGGAAGTGAGGAAATGAGGAAAAGAATAATCTTATTCAAGCCATGAACTGGTTATATCAGTACATGTTAGAAGATTGGAATTATCCATACATTCATTCTGGAGTGTGTTTGTGTTGTAAATACTGCATTCAATGATTTTGATTGCTTGAATTCCTGCATGCAATTTCCAACTTTTTGATCGAGAACACTGGATTCTTATGAATGGAATCATAATTAACTACCTAGGTGGAAGAGAAGCCTGTAACTATTCCCCACAATGAAATGTTACTGTAGATATGCACAAAAAAAAAATGCGCGAGATTACTGGCCTGGGATAAACTAGCAGTTAAAACTAGGAATGCAGAAAAAAAGAAAGAACCACCCCAGCAGGGACTCGAACCCTGAACCTTCAGATTCACATTTGAGAAAAGTAGAAGTCTGACGCCCTACCATTGGGCTACTGGGGCTTGATTGGTTGATAGCGAAAATAGGTTTTTGATTTTATGACCAAAGGCCCATCATGAATGGTTCTTGAATAACGTTTTCATTGACTGCTCCTCCTGTTAACCAACACACGCCTTCACTGGTTGCAAGAAAAATCAACAATGACTCCCACCATCTCAAATTGCCGTTTGCTTCTACTCGATTCCTAAAATGAAAAAATCCCGTTGAGCCGGCGCAGCCGCTTTACCAAGGCTTGTCGACAGGCAGCATGCCTCTTAGAAATATAACTTCTTGACATCCTGCAGATACAAGTGCAAGTTCATGTATTTAGAAAGATATCACTAACTTTGTTGCAGATACCCCCTTCTTTAGTGCATCCAATCCTTGCTGGATCGTTCCCAAGCCCTTGCCCACCACGTTAGGGTGAGGGGAAGCAATAAACTCACCCGCTGCGAGTGCGTCCGGTAAATAGTGGATGAAAATAGCCGGACCGACCTCGTTCTCCTTGATAGTGCTCCCAAAAACGAACTTGGTGCCGATCCCGGTGGAAATTTCTGAAGACGCCGGATTGGCAAGGGCAACAAACTTCTTTCCCTCTACCTTGTCAATAACTTCAATGCAAGCAGCAGAGGCTGTGACTCCGATCGCGTATGCCCCAGCGCATGTTTTATCTTTGAAAGACTCGATCAGATCAGATATCACAGTCGGACTGTTATAATCGAACACCTGGCGAGCTCCGAGCTCGGTGACGTAGTCGAAGTTCTTTGGCGACGCGGTTGTTATAACTTCATATCCAGCCGCGATGGCGAGCTGGATGGCATTGCTGCCAACACTAGTAGAACCTCCCCAGATCAGGACCGTCTCTTCCGATGACGGTCGCGGCGGAGAAGTAGGCAACGCAAGGGCAAGATTGTCTTTCTGAAAAAGACCGCACGCCGCTGTGCAGAGACCCAATGGGATAACGGCAGCGTTTTCATACGGTAATGTGCTGGGGATCGGACAGGCCATGTGTGCCAGGAGTACCACATACTGCTGAAAAGCACCCTCAGCCGGTTGATTGCTAGTAAGTCCGACAGCCAGACCAACGACACGGTCACCTATATTGAAGTGCTCGGCTCCTAGGCCAACATCAACCACCTCCCCTGCAACGTCGGAACCCAGGATTGCTGGGTATTTTGTCCATGAAAATAGGGCATCGCCAAGGTCTTGTCTTGCCCAATCAACAGGGTTGAGAGCTATGGCTGCGGTTCTAACAACTATTTGGTTTTCGCCAGCAGGGGTATATTTCGCAGATGAAACTTCTAGAGGGCGAGATTTGGCTTCAGTTAGCCAAGCTGCAGTGTTGGAAAACATGCCGAAAAAACAAACAAGAGTCCAGTCTCTTAAAACATCAATGCTGAGATGTGTAGTTTGGAAGAAGTCAATGACAAGGAAGGTCCACGGGTCTCGGCCACAGCAGCATTCAGCGCATTTATAACCGTGGATATCGCCGCCTTCAGCCGCATCATGACGTTCCCCGTCTCGCTATGGAACTGATTGATCAAGTTACTCGCATATGATTTACACCCGCTAAGCCTGGAATGTCTCATGTGGATCCCAGTGATTCTGCTAGTTGGTGATACACTTTGGACGATTCCAACTACCATTGGTAATTAGATCATTCAGCTATTCCTAGATCCCTCTTCGTGACAAATATGATTCATCCTTCAGAAACAAATTCTAGTTGTTAAACAAAACATTCATGTATCAGGGTTGGTGGCCTATTCTGTCAACAGAGGCAAAAGAGATGTCCGTTCAAGGTCGATAATGCGTTCGACGTTCCACTCTCTCGACAAGGACCGTCGCTGCTCTGCAAATCTCACAAAAGTAGGACAAAAGGTGCTAGAGGCCAAGGGAAGGGAGGCTAATACTGTACTCCGTATTGTAACTGTGATCTTTCTTTCCGATTGTTGTCCTAAGGTCATCGCCAACGCCAAGAAAAGGCAGTTATATTCCTGGTAGTTGCTCCATTCCGCTCACATCGATGCGGCTGATTGAATCAGATAGCTACATGGTTCCGAAATCATGAGTAAGGTCTGAGTTGACCGAGGCAATGCGGCCGACATCTTTGTAGTCGATGATGCAGCTGGAGGAATCCAGAAATTCCAAGTTATTTTCTTCAAAAATTTGACGAGCGCTGTAAGCTGAAGTCGCAAAGGAGAGAGAATACAAATTGTATATCAATTATCGAAATCGTAAAAAAAAAAATCCATCTACACATTTTGAGAGTCGAGTTGATTTTATATTAGAGTGGAGGCGGTCATTCGACTTCTCACTGTCTATATTGAAGGAACAAATTATGGAGACCGCATTATTTCCAACATATAATCATCCAAGAAACTTTCAATAAAACCCAGCCCTGATAGAGCCTCTTGAATTTGTTAATGGCAAGGATGGCTAAGCATACCAGTCATCCTGCAGGGCATCCATGAATCCAATGTCGACGTTGATAAAGCTCTTCCAATAGTCAACCTCCAGTCTCCAGGGACGAGTCTGGATTGCAAAGGTAACCGCGGCAGTCAACTTTAGCAATTCATCTTCATCCTCACCTATTATGAGCACTATATCTCGTTTGACTACAGTCTTTTCCCGCAGGAGCTTCTTGAAAGGCTCGAGCCGGAGGGAGAGGTTGAAATGCATACTCCACTCTGAGAACGGCATATCTTTGGGGATAAATTTCCATTCCCAAGTACGGCCGATGAGATCACTGAAGGAGGTCGCAAACCGATTCTGGAAACTGAGCATGAGTGGGTAAAAATGAGGCGCGCTCCAGACCCGAAGAAACGAAAACCGAGCGTGCTGTCGGAATCTTCCGAATGTGCGAAGCGTGTTCCGCATAGAGCTAATTGAAATCTTTGTTGGACCTTCTCGTCCTGGTGGCAAGATGGTGCCTTCAATGGTTTGTCGAAAGTCCATAAAAAGATCAAGGGGTCTGTTTCCTTCGCGGCCGGCGAACACTTGACCCGGAACTAGATTTTCATCACTGTAACAGATACCGATAACGCCTTCTTTGAACACTGGGGAAATCTTAGCAAAAAAAATTAAATGTCGTTGAAGTGCGCCCTTGGTTTAACTTACGGCTGGCAACTTTAGGCCGCACAACTTTATCCCAAGCCAGGGGGAATTCATCCGCCAGATACCGGTTTTCAACGACACATTTTGTCCTGATTTCTTCCAACTCCTTGAAAAAGCCTTGCTCTCTATATCGCCCACTTCGATAGCCCCGACGGTCAGGGAAGCTATGGCTGCGTTGTTCTTGTTTAAACAGTAGCGAGTCTTTCCATTTTTGTCCATGTTCCCCTTCAAAGAAAACGCTCCCTATAGGGAAGAAGAGGGACGACATTATATACGCGTTTTGCATATCTCGTCTCACATTTTTGTGGGTTTCCGGATGGTAGTCTAGAAATTTAAGCGTACTCCAGGACCCTGCTATAGTGACTGCAAGCGGGGGAAAGCTTCGGATGCGACATCGCGAAGGGCAAGGTAATCTTGCCACTTGTCTTGAGAACCTGGTTCCAGGTCTGCATTGTGCCACGACTCTTTAAAAACTATGTATCATTAGCTTCGAGTCAAATTAATTTTAGAGGTCCCATGTACAAAACCGATGATTATGCCGGGTATCATGCTGCCACAACTCACCTTTTGCTCTGTGCCTATCCATAAAAGTATCGAACTCAGCTCTCATTAGTTGGTCTATGGTCATATGCTCATCCGGTGATGGCCCAAATGACTTCAAGATCTTTTCTACGGTGGAAGATGCTTCACAAAACTCAGAAAGTCCTGGAATTGAAGCCACAACATCGCTGTTACGCTTTATCAGTTTTCATCACTGGAAGATAGAATCTCATGATTTCGCACCTTATTGGTTGTTCGTCTTGGGAGGCCTCGTCGTCACTTTCTTCGTTATTCTCCTCAACGGCTTGTGAGTTTGACGAAGACTCTGATGACCATTCATCTTCAAATTCATCAGAGCCATACTCATCGGAATTGTACTCATCATCCGTGTCTAGGCCGTAGGCGAAATTTTTCCAGAAATCTTTTACCCGACCTCCCTCGAAATCAAGCAGTTTGTTTTTGACGGCCACAATCTTATTTTCAGCTTCGCCGTTCAATTGATCGGGGAAGAGAACCTCGTCCTCTAACCTGTCTGCATCATTATATACGAGAGTCCGAGGCATTTCGTCCATGATATTGCCCGTACTACTCCGAAAACGGAAACTCACCCCGTCACTATAGTAAGTATCGTGAAGGCTCTGCTGATCTTCACCTGGCCGGATATCCCGAACGCGGCGGGTTTTTTTATCAATAGTCAAAGTCTTCAGAACCGGTGCAGCAGCATTGTAATGATTAGCCGGATGTTCAACACGATGAGCTTTGAAGAGCATCTACTTGCTATCAGTGTCTTGCAAGAAAGATATGGAGAGTCGATCATAGTTCATACCTCGAGGATGGCGCTATATAAAGCATCAAACCCCTCACCGGGGGTGGTACTCCAGATATAAACGTCATAGAAGTTGTTAAACCCAAGACGAAAGGCTCGATGTTCGTCCATTTTCCCAAAAAATTCCTTGTCGACACATCGGAGTACTTTCCACGGAGTTCTAGATGCTCTCCCATATCCAACGCGTTCACGAACAAGCCAAGCTGCTTGATCAGGCGGTTTTGCAATGATTTTGCCTGATTTCCCATCTCGGACGACAATCATCATACGACAGCTTTGCATTGCTACATATTGAATAAATCTTGACTGATGGGATCATCTCGTCTCATCTGCCCACATATGAAGTTTCTCATCTCTTGTGTTGCATGGACACGCCCACAGCCACGCACTCGCTCATTGTTGCTAAATGTGAAGGTTTCTGCCTTCGTGTTCATGAAGAATGGTATGAAACCCTAAAGGTATACGTCAGCTTGTGTTTGAGTGATACAATCATTCAAACTTACCATCATAAGGAGCTGCTTCTTTGTTCCAGAACCAATCCATTGAAGCCAAGCTGGTGACGGAAAGTAGAGATTAACCGCCAAAATATTCAATTCAAAAAATTCATCCCAAGACTTGCAAAGCTCAACTGCTTTATATAAGCTGCAGTCTTTTGCGATTATACTGAAGTGAAGCCAGCCACCTCGACTCAAGATTCGCTGTATGCGCTGTCATTGCCTCGCTCAACGGAGCCTTCTCACAGGATAAACCAGTGAGCAGATTATATAACTCGCGTACATAGGCTGATGAAGATATATATATCTTTGAGGAGAGCAATTGAATGTTGCGGTTCTTCGTCCAGTGAAAGTATGTACCAGACTCATTGATCTCGTGCTTGGGTAATAATATATAAGCCGACCACAAATCTTGACCTTGACATTTTGCTTTGATGCATCATCGCTTTCAATTTCTTCAAAATTGATTCATGTGCTAGGTTCTTCTGCCACATCCATTGGCCCAGCAGGCCCCTTGGGCTTCACGCTTTTCTTCTGGCGTTTAGATTTATTGCGCTTTGGTTCCCATTTCTCCGGGATGCCTTTATCGGAGCGCTTGACAGGCCAATATGTGTCGTCTTCTTCGGATTCCGACATATCATTATGATCGTTGATTGGCCCATCATTCTCCCCATTCCCCCTGAAGAAATCAGCGCACGCATCGCGTATATCTTGGAGTTGTGGTTGCTCCATTTTGAGACAAAGATCCCTTAGATCGGTCGCGTTGACTTCCGGGTCGCGCAAAAATTCGTCCACTGAAGTAACTCGCAGTGCGACCACCAGTAGGGCCGGGCTGGCGAGGAGCAGACGACAAAATAGATAATTTTTTATTTCTGCAATCTCCTCTAGTAAGCGATTGACCTCCTCGTCATCAAAAGCCAACATTCGATCACCGACAATATTTTTGCCATCCGCATTTTGCTCGGAACAGATCCCCACCACATTTGGGAGATCAATCTTCATCCCTTCTAGCAGCCGTTTCCGTATTTCTTCCCGGTTTTCGATTAGTTCAATATCTGGTTTCGGTTCTGTAGAATTACTCGGGTCCTTCGATGTAGGTTTAGTGCGAAGAGATAGCGTGGCATTTCCGCTACTACCTTCGCCTTGTTGCGTAGAGGGATCTAATCCAAAGTCGACGGATGGGGTTGTATTTTGCCGTTTACCCTTCTTTCCCCTCTTCTTACGTTTCGAAGAGCCTGCAGGTTTGGTGATTTGGGCAGTGGTTTCTTGGTCATTTTCTGGTTCACAGTTCCCAAGTTCACAGTGTTCAGGCATAGTAGCACCGGGTTCTTCGAATTCGGGATCTTCCGACCAAAGAAACCGCCTGATGATATCAATATAGGAACCTCGCTCGTTTTCCACCATATCCTCAATAGGATCCCACTCTTCTTCACTTTCCGCAAGTCGTTCTTGGTAAACCCGTTCAAGAAATTGCTCCTGCCGGACGGACTGTTCTTTAGCCCGTAACTCGCGTACTCTCCTCTCGACTTCTTTTGCTTGTCTTCTAAACAAAGCGGCTTCCCTCCTAATCTTCTTTGTTTCGTTCTCACGGCTTTTCTCATCCTCCTCTTGACATTGGCGAACCCACTGGTACCATTTTCGCTTATTATACAGCACGGTCGTAGTTTGAATGTCAAGTCTCTCAAGTGCTTTCGTGACTGTCAATTTCATATTTAGTAGAGAATCCAGATACTGCTGGTGGCCATAGTCCATATTTTGGACATAGAAATGGGCATGGTGCATTTTACGAGCTTTGACTACAAGATCAAGCAGGCGATATTGTCGCAGTAGGAAGTCATGAATTTCCGAAAGAATTTTCTCATCCTCAATGTCTATGAAGGAGTCATTGCCAGCTTCATTGGTCTATTGGTCAAGCATTTCGGCGGCGAAGAACGAAGCTCATCAAGTTTGGCATTTCGACGCTTATAGCCCATATAGAGGCCTACACCTGAGATTAGTTATTGGGCAATAAATGAGAATATACAGGGACTTACTATGGCATTGCCTGGCATGGAATCCACAAAATAAACCGTTGGTGGATGTTGCAGGGACTTCACAAGACTTCTCGTCAGCGAGACTCAATGCACTACACTGTTTCTGGGTGCTGGTGCCCAAATCCATGGATTGGTCCGAATCAACGCTCACGAGCGCCATCTTGATATTTTGATTGCTCTTTGTAAAATGTCTCTAGAAATCGCTTGGAAATAAAGAGAGTACATGAAATGTAACCTGAGGAATTCGACTCTGAACCTGAGCTCGGAGGAGCTGCTTCTGATCAACCCACCCTGGATCGCGTCCTCAGAGCCGAGAGGGGAGGTACAATTAAAGATTCCTCACGCGCGCGCGCTAACTAGCCCCGGGAAATCTGTTGCCCCGCAGCTGCTACTTGGACCTAGTTAACTACCTCCCTAACTTCCTAGGTAACTAAGGTTGGGCACCTGCAAAGAGCATTCTGTGTGGATCATCGGTGAGAGAGAGAGAGAGATGTCAAGCCCAACAACTCCCAAACCTAAGGGCACCGAACGTGTCACACAATCTATGGAGGGACTAATTTAGATCACATAGTTGACTAACATACCGTGAAATAATCGAGAGACATGAACCAGCCTATGTTCCTTCATTAAATACATTTAGCACCACCATATAAGATGCTGACAAACACTTTGAATTCTGATCATAACTCCAAGCGAGAGACCTCAACAGCACCCATTGAGGTAAACCAACCTAGTTATAGGTCTTGGGGTGAGAGTATTGGAGTAGGATGAAATACCATTGGCATCTTCAGCCATTGCAAGTGGTACTTGACAAGGAAACTGCAATCTAGTTTCTCGATAACTACTCTTTTGCATGTCATCATTTTATCTTGCAAAGGACCAGTTTTATATAGCGTAGCTTCCATCCGCAGGACACGCAGTAGAGGGAACTTGGGAGGGAATTGTAGGGGGCTTGGCGCGTCTCGAATCTCGTTGATCGATGGTTGCCCCTCGCAACCAAAATCCAAAACAAAGGACAAATCTTGGATGATACGCGCGAGCACTTGAGCTGGCGACTTCAAATCCAACGTCTAAACGGGAATGATACAGCGTCCCACCACAAAATACCGCCGAGTGCTACGGCTAAACTAATATTTGTCACAATGCTTGCTGCCAGAGATCAGGAGAACCTCGTGCATTCCCACCAGACCGCTGCTGCAGCGAAGCCGCTCAACCAAAATATAAGATCACTCCCCCCAAAGACGCCTGGTAACAGAGTGCCAAAGACGCCATTTGGGATCCCGCCATACGATGAGAATAACAACCTGACGCTCGGCGGCCTGCGGAAAAAGTCGGTTTCAGGACCTCGGCTGCAAGCCCAGGAAGAAAATGCCATCCGACAAACTAGAAAAGATGGAGTGGGCGAGAAGCGCCTTTTTGCTACGCCGATGGGTAAAATTTCTTGAGCCTGTTGTTCTCCTTCTCTCATTGTGGATACGCTCACTGATACGAAAACACCTTGCAGATGCTCAATATCGCGCCCCGCTGGGGATGAAAACCACCAATGCAAAGACCTTTCAGACACCAGCACCACAACTAGGGACTAATAAACCGGGAAGGACGAGTAAACGTAGTTCTACTGTCCGCAAAATAAAACAATCTGCTCTCAAGCAAGAGACCATTCAGAGATTGTCCAAAACCGTGGACGATGAAGAAGTTCCTGATATTGAATACATGCCACCAACGGTGCAACGTGAGTGAAAGCTTTGGCTGTGATGTAGATGCTGGGCTCGTCTTACTGACTACTTTGATACCCGCAGCACTTCCTGACCCCCCTGAAGACATTCCCTACGACACTACTTTTCCGCAGTTCAAAGGACGAAATCTTGCTCGGGGCTGGGACAGGCTGTATAATGACGAATATGATATTGGAGAAGATGGCCTTACTAAAAAGGAAAGGGAATGGAGAAAAGAGCAGGCTGCATATGAAAAACGATTTGATGAACTGATTGTACAACAAGTACGAGATATGGAGTCGCTTAACATCAAGGAATTCCCTGACGAACCTTGCATCGAGGAACTTGAAGCCAAAAGGCTGCAAGAAATAGAGAAGCGAAAAGCAGACAAACCAAGGCCCTCTAGACAGATTTCTACATTGCAATCACGTTCCGCAGCCAAAGCACTTTCGCAACTTCCACGACCGATTGTTCAGCCGAAACCCCGACTGGCTTCTACAACCCGGCCCAGGGTGATTACCAGTTTGGCATCCAAGAGAAAAGACCCTGTTCCATCGAACCCCTCTTCCATGCGGCACACTGCTGCTGTGGCCACATCAAAAACATCGCTTGGTTACTCCAGAGGTCGCAGGGTATCGTCTGGCTTGCGGGCCCGGACACCGAAGGAAGAGGTAAAATCAACATCCTTATCAGCGAAGAGCATTGTTTCTCCTGAACGTTACATGGAGCTGTACGGACCGCCTCCGTTTGGCACGGAAATGTGGTTAAGATGCAAAACTGCCGGCCTCTTTGATTCTGAAAATGTGTACCAGGCGATCCTTGACGAAATCCCGCCGTCTATTTACCAGGAAGACGAGGAGACGGCGAATTTCCAACTCACACTGTAGAGCGCCCTGAGTGCTGGATATACTCATGTTCTGAATGGGCGTTGCTTGGGAGGCGCATATTGGACCTAGAAATTCGGGTAATGGTAAAAGGTCCCTTCGGCACGAGAGAGTTAAGTTTCAGAATACAGAGTTTGGGTGTTTCGGTTGAGATGTTGGTTTCACAGGACAGGAACACAAGAGAACTTATTTTAAATTTTTAAAGGCTTTTCCAGAGTGGCTGGGTTTTGCAGGGCTAGGATCGGTATGAATAAATTGCATATAAAATAGTTAATTGGCATCCCATATTTCTTTTCTGCAGCGTCAAACAATGCCTTTGAAAACTCCCCTTTTGTGGTTTTGACTCCAAGAAATCTGAAATTGAGTTTTGTGGATTCGCATGTGTTGGCCCCATAGCTCCATCCCCCCCAATTGCTGAGGTCTTACTCTCAATTCTTCTCACGCCCAACCAATTTAGTTGAAATACACTCTTTGTCGACTCGCTCTTCTCTGCCAGCTCATTATAGCTAACCAACATGGCGAGAACTCATTCCGAGTCCTCTGACGACTTTGAGTTCATTGAGACCCCTGCTGCCCCCTGTCAGTCAGCTTCGATTGAGAATTGTGGAGTTCGGACCACGTCGGTGAGTGTCTCCAATTGCAGTGCACTGATGATCACAAGGCCCAAAATTGAACGAATGCAAAGGATGCCTCGTCAATGGAATACTATGAAGAACGATTTCTGATCGAGCTAACTTGAATTCATCAACAGTTCCCAGCTATCAAAAATGCACCTCTTCCTGCTGATGGTGCTGGGAGCGACAGCTTCTCCAACACCCTCCTGATTTCCCTCCTTATTATCGTCCCGTGGTATCTTGCTCGACAGGTTGGCGGCGGTTTCTACACCACTATCTTCTTTGCAGTCTTAACCTCGATTCCGATTCTTATGGTCTTCTGGTCCCTTGCATCGTCAATTTCACCACGCAAAAACGAAAAGGCCAAGTATCCCGGTAGACCTGTAGAACATTACCTTCATTTTCACAGCGAGCATGACCGAGCAAAGTATCATGGCAAAAGCAAAATCCCCATGGAAACGTTCTATGAAATGTACTTTGCTGGGAAAGTGGACTTCAAAGGCGACTGTCTTGAGGCTCTGGAATACAGACATGATTGGGCCTCGTTCAGGTTTACTATGAGCTTGTACAAATTTTTCCTGACAGGAATGATGCCGGAGGTTATCTTGCATACTCGCAGCCAAGGTATGATTCCATACAATTTCAATTGCGTGAGAGATGAAACTAACAATGACCTTTTACGCTCGACAGATGAGGAGCAAGTTCGTGGCCATTACGATCGCGGAGACGATTTCTACGGCTGGTTCCTTGGCCCACGCATGATCTACACTTCTGGTATCATCAGCGATATCAACAAAGAGGAGACACTAGAGGAATTGCAGGACAATAAGCTAGCCGTGGTCTGTGAGAAGATTGGTCTCAAACCAGGCGACACCATGCTTGACCTCGGTTGTGGCTGGGGAACTCTCGCCAAATACGCTAGCGTTCACTACGGTGCTCATGTTACTGGTGTCACTCTTGGACGTAACCAGACCGTTTGGGGGAACAATGGCTTCCGCAAATCTGGCATCGAGGAATCTCAGAGCCGAATTGTGTGCTGCGATTATCGTGACGCTCCCACTGTTTCCGGCGGGTATAAGAGAATCACCTGTCTCGAGATGGCTGAACATGTGGGTGTCCGGCACTTGAGTTCATTCCTGTCCCAGGTCCACGACATGCTTGACGACGACGGCGTTTTCTTTCTTCAAATTGCTGGTATTCGCAAGTCTTGGCAGTATGAGGATCTGATCTGGGGTTTGTTTATGAACAAGTATATTTTCCCAGGTGCGGATGCTAGCACGCCACTAGGGTTCGTGGTCGATAAACTTGAGGGAGCCGGTTTTGAAGTTAAAGGAATTGATACTGTTGGCGTTCACTATTCTGCAACCCTCTGGCGTTGGTACCGCAACTGGCTCGGTAACCGAGAAAAGGTGGAAGCCAAATATGGTAAAAAGTGGTTCAGGGTATGTTGATAAAATTTCTGGCTCCTTCACATGAGACTTTATTGCTACATATGTTGACGGTAAAACTCTTATCTAGATTTGGGAATACTTCCTTGCATCCTCGACCATTATATCACGGCAAGGTAGCGCGACATGCTACCAAATCACCTTGGTCAAGAATATCAACTCTACTCATCGTGTTGAAGGCATCCCAACCCAATTCGGTCTCTCTGGAGCCCGTACTGCGTCCATTGAGGCTGTTGGTAAGGGAACATTGCTAACCGCCAACGCTGAGGCTACCGAGACGCATTGAACCCTTTACTTCTCGCAACATAAAAAGCTCGACGCAAAGCTAGAAACTAGGATTCAAAAATTAGACTACCTTTCAACCGATTTGAAGAGCCACGAAAGTGTAAGATAGCGATCGGAGAAAGGAGAAGGTGTGTTGGCAAGGCGTGGTTTGTTTTGAATGTGGTTCACCACTTTCGTTGTCAGATTCGCAATTCACGAATGTTTTTTTCCTGAAAAGCCCACTGCTGTGTTTTTCCTTTTTTGTATTGGTTTGATTTGTGGTGTCGGAAAATGGAAAATACGTATTAATTTTGATCTACGCTTTTCAGGGGAATAGAGGTCTCTGTTCTCGTTTTTTTCTGAGGGGTTTCTGGCAACACATTGAGCTACAGATTTTATTGCGCAAACATAGAGATATTGCTCTTCTTCTGGGGTTCACTAATTGATGGACATCCGGGTCTTCTATACTAACTAGTTATAATACAGCCTGTGAACTGGGGCCCTAGACAGACAACCTAAAGTATATGGTCATACATTTTCGCATGTACGAATCGATAGATTCCAAACATCGAAGATATTTCGTCATCCTGCTACTGCTAACTACTTAAAGCGGCGGATTATAAGTGTGAGTATGCCCTCACGGTCTATGGGACACCTAACTAGTTAGGTTATCGAATTTGGATCTCAAGCTCAAGACACTTGAACTTTCTGGAATTCCAGGATATATTCCTTCAACAGCCACGTAATATGTCGAATAGATAATTGTAGCCCTTGTCCAGTCCCGATCGCTCCCTAAGTTCTAACTAGTTAGTTAACTACGCACAGGCACGGCTGGCGGTTGAAGCTTTCAGAGTTTTCAGGGACAGGAGGTTAGCGTGCCAAGACGGCGAAAGGTAGCCAACGACAAGCGGAGGTGCCGAGGTACCTTTTCTCCGACCTTTCGTTTCTTCCCCAAATCCGGGGGCCCCCGACCGGCAAAACAGCCCGGCTTCCAGGATCGCTCCGGCCTTAATACCAGATCTCGATCCCTTGCCGCTGCTTCCAACTCTCCAACTGTTCTTCTGCATCGCCACCATTCTTCTTCTTCTTTTTCTCTTCTTCTCGCTGGTTCTCCCGTTGCCCTTGTCCTGCAGCTAATCCCTACCCAGGCTTGAAGGTTCAATCCCGGGCGTCTTCTCCCTTGCATCTTCCCCGCATTTACCCCCCTCCCCCCCAGCTGCAAACATCTTACGATGCCGACCAAGTCACTCTATCCTCCCGTCGATGTTCCCGATGTGGACATCTGGAATCTCCTTTTTAACCGGAAGGACAGAGAATTTCCGGACGATAAGGGTATGTTGAATATTTTGCAGATCAAGCTAGATGTCTAACGTTTCTCTCCAACGACAGTAATATATCAAGATGCCGACACCGGTCGGTCCTATACCTACGAGCAAGTTCGGTCCACCGCTCTCGAATTTGGAAAAGGCCTCAAGTCAAATTGGGGATGGAAAAAAGGCGACGTTCTTGCGGTCTTCTCCCCGAACAGCATTGACATCCCGTCCGTGACATGGGGCACACACTGGGCCGGTGGTGTTGTCAGCCCTGCCAACCCAGCGTACACTGCGGACGAGCTAGCGTTCCAGCTCAAGGGCACAAAAGCAAGAGTACTGGCCACGCATATGTCCTGCTTGCCGACAGCAGTTGAAGCCGCCAGGAAGGTGGGTATCTCAGAGGATCATATCATCCTGATCGGCGACGAGAGACATCCAGTTGCCAAGTACAAGCACTTTACATCCATCCAGAACATTTCGCGGTCCATTCGATATGCTAAAACTAAAATTGACCCCGCCAAGGATCTTGCCTTCTTGGTCTACTCTTCTGGCACCACTGGCGTGCCCAAAGGCGTCATGCTATCACATAAGAACATTGTGACAAACATTTTTCAGCTCAAGGCTGGAGAGGAAGGAAATCTCTCTTGGAACGGAGGCGCTGATGGATCAGGGGACCGGTTATTGGCATTTTTGCCTTTCTATCATATATATGGTATGGACCATCTGGCGTTACATCATCGTGGATATATAGCTAACGTTCATTTAATATTACAGGCCTAACATGTTTGGTACACAACGCCCTTTTCTCCGGGCTGCACCTTGTCGTGATGGCCAAGTTTGACATCGAACGGTGGTGTGCCCATGTTCAAAACTACCGCATCACTTTCTCTTACATCGTTCCTCCTGTCGTCCTCTTGCTCACGAAACACCCGATTGTGGACAAGTACGACCTTTCTTCCCTCCGTATGATGAATAGTGGAGCAGCTCCCCTCACGCGTGAGCTCGTTGAATCTACTTATGCTCGCGTCAAGTGCGGAATCAAGCAAGGATACGGTCTCAGCGAGACCAGCCCTACCACACATACCTTACCGTGGGGCGACTGGAGGCGTCGTGCCGGTTCTGTTGGGAAACTCCTTCCAAACATGGAAGCGAAATACATGACTTCTCCAGAGGATGGCTCCGAACCGGAAGAAGTACCCGTGGGTGAAGTCGGCGAGTTCTATGTGCGAGGACCGAACGTTTTCCTGGGGTATTTGGACAATCCAGAAGCTACTGCTGCTTGTGTTTCGCCCGACGGCTGGTTCCGGACTGGGGATGTTGGCTACCAAGATGAAGAGGGCTTTTTCTACATTACCGACCGCGTCAAGGAATTGATTAAATACAAGGGATTTCAGGTCGCACCAGCAGAATTGGAAGGTATCTTGACTGATCATGAAGCGGTAGCGGATGCGGCCGTTATCGGTGTCGAGAGTGCTGAGCATGGCACCGAGGTTCCTCGGGCCTATATTGTGCCGAATCCCAAGATTATCCCACCCGGAAAACGTACGCTGGAGGAAGGAGAAAAAATCAGTAAATGGCTTCAGGCAAAAGTTGCTCCATATAAGCGATTGCGTGGCGGGATTCGGTTTGTTGATGAGATCCCTAAGAGCGCGAGCGGGAAGATCTTGAGGCGGCTGTTGAAAGAACATGCCAAGAAAGAAGAAGCAGGTATCAAGGCGAAGCTTTAAAGGGCTCTCATGCCATTGCTACTATGGCAATTAATTCTTTATAACTCGCAATTTAGCGGGCCGAGATTTGTTTCTAGTATACTTGTTATAGCCTCGTTAACTATGTTGAGTGGTACCTTGGTGGTTGGATAAACTGAGTTATCATGTAGTTATTAAACAGCACAAATCAACTAGATATCTAAGGGAAAACAAAGTACAGTAACAAGTTATTTTAATAAATTCACAAGACTGCAATATTGAGCATCAGAAGTATTGTATGGGTGCCACGGGTATTTGCCACGATAAACAAGAAGGAAGTGATTGGTCAGACCCAAGCAACAGAGCAAACATGCCAAACATGCAGCTCTTGGCATTCAACGTCGAACTTCAACCTCATGCAACAGCCCAACATCAACAGCATATCACAGTGATGGCCAAGGCAAGCCGGAAAGACTGCATCTGAGCTTGTTCAACGCATTTGATGGCTTTGATTTTGGGAACTGTATGCAGTCTCTCTACTTTACTAGATGAAGGAATGAATTGTGGCTTGTTGTTGACCCTAAACAAAGGCCTTTTTTTTGAGGGAACAGAAACCCATCCTCGGAATGGTAGCCGAAGAACGGCTATACATCTCAAATACCCTAGTTGATAGTGCAGCATGAGCTACCTTTTGGTAAACAAAGAAATCAATGGATTCCTTACGTGATGTTCATGGGCCAAAGGCCCACCTCTTGTTCAGTCATTCACATCTCTTCTCAGGGTCAATATCAGATATCCACTGGTATTAGCAGCCTATGCGTTCTGGGTGTCACTTGGCGACTTAATTGCTGCTTGGAAAGGTCTCTTTAAGGACTTGTTATAAACTCAGCTGCGATCCCACCATGTCCTTTTTGGTATACAGATAATAGATACCCACCCCCTTTTCCTGTAACCTACAAGGAGCATCATCTTGGATTATACACCCCTATTCTTTCAAATGACCTGGAGACTAGGACCCATAATTTAATTGGTGTGGAAGGTGCTGTGCTTGTACTACATGAACTACCAACTACAGACTGCTCACTTCCAGCAAAGTGTCAGAGTGTGAACTGTTGCTTGGTTGCTAGGTGGATCTCCTTCTTTTAAAGTTGTGTTCATACTTTTCCACCCCTTCGTTTACCCCATCATTTACCTCCTCTGCCTCACCTTTAACCTTTTATTTCCTTTTCCATCACTTAACATCGCCGCGGCGACCCCGAATTTCGTCAAACCACACCCCACGGGGAGAGATCCTGGAAACCTTCTGTGATAACCTTCAATCTTAAATAACAGGTATGTTCTGACGCGTAATTTTTATGAATTTGGTTACAGGTTCTACATACAAAGTTGTGATGGCAGGCAAGAGACCAGCCTGGGGTGACACTTTGGATGATGTTGATTCATGCAACTGGATTGTCTTAAAGCTAATGCTGCTTTTACAGAGCAATTTCTGTTATTGCCCTGGTAGCCTGTCATCATACAAGACAATGACCGATCTTGTTCAAGAAGAGGGAGATGGAATGCCCCATACTTCCCTAGCTATCGGTCACGACGACTCTTTGAATACTGTACCAGGTGATAGTGGCTGTGACAATGAAGCTGCGCGTGAAGTTTATCAGCGTGATGCACAAGATTTGGATGCTCAGTTTCAAGTTAAACTTGACCAAGGCACTGGCAACAAATCTGTTCATTCTTTGGCAAAGGGCCACTCTGACCTTGAGGAGGGGCAAAGAGCTTTAGACGTGTCAGGTTCTAAGGAAAACAAGCTCAAGGGGACAAAACTGGGTCTCGCCACTATCTTCAAGCAGTTCTCGGCAGCAACAAAACGGATGAAGATGAATGGGCAGTCTCCAAATGAAACAGAAGTCGACGGGACAGAAAAATCTGGTCCTACAGCAACAGACTGCAGCTTTCTTAATTTGCCTTCTGATGTAATGTGCGACATTATTGACAAGCTGGGTCCCGCCGATCGCGAAGTACTTCGATATACCTGTAAAGCGTTTTACAACAATATTCCCAGCATCAAGCTCCATCCTATATTGAATGGTCGCTGCATGACAGTTCGAATTTTCCGTCGCTTGTACAATTCCTCTCTCCTTCCGGACGTTCGTGAGGGAAACCGAATTCTCGCAAAAAATGAAATCAAAACAAAAATTCAGATGCATTGTGTTTTCTGCATCCACATGTTCAGCCCCGGCTATCCAATCCATTGTCCTATCCACAAACCTCTTGAAGATGGCCCGCCACCTTCTTTTTTTAACATTAAGCAACCCTCGAGCTTTTTTAGCTTGTCCCGTATCCGCTGGGCAATTGCTGTGAAGAGGAATTTGACTCCAGAGATATACCAAAAGGTGGTTGCCAAACAATTCGAAACGACTTTGTTCCCGCGCCGGACTCGTCCAACCAATATCCTGCCCTGTCGTTTTACCGCGTCTTGGTTCAACTATCTTGCTCAGGTTGAGAGCGACCGTTGGCACGCTGGAACATACTTTGGGACAGCAGGAGACCCAAAAACTAATGGGCAGACTTTGAAGAGATTTCGCAAAGCCAAGCCAGATGTGGTAAAGTTGAATTGCTGCAGCCATTGCATCAATGTTTTGCCGGACAATAATCCTGAAAGGCTGTGTGGCCAGTGCCCCTGTGGTTTTTGTGGATGGACGACTATTGAGCTGCTCAGGGTTCCAGACGAGGACATGCTTACAAGATATGTTCCATTGGGAAAAATTGGGGAAATTACCAAGTAAAATGAGTGCACTAATCAGGCAGGGAAGACAAAAATTGTATCTTGAGGGATCTGAAAATGGGGGTTTCTTTTCCTTACTTTCATGGACTGGGGAATGGTGGATCTGGAAACGGAGTTGAAAAAAAGGATTTAAAATGGAAAAAAAATGTCATGGGGGGTCTATAAAGGGCCATTGCAATGCTTTTCATATCTTCATCTTTGCCTTTGTGGAGCTCTAGTTTACTTAGCTACTCTCCTCATCTTTGACTGAAAATATGACTTTTTAAAGCCTTGACTCTCTTTCTTTTCGCTTTATATCTGCCTGCGTTTGCGAGTGAACTACATTGCTATAGCCGAGTTTCAAGATTGGGTGAGTAGATAAGCCCTAGAAAACACCATGTAGATTCATTTATATGTGTAAAGTAAATATGTAAAGTCATTATTCGTCTGCCCAAAAGGTTCGAAAGTATTAAACACCCCCAACGAAACCGAAATGATCGCCCATTTAATTCTTCGCACGCGGGGGAGTTGAGCTTATATATACGTAGGTTCATCGAGTAATAGAAAAATGTAGCCGAATCGAGTTCCGAATGTATCTTTCGTCTTTTTAAACCTTGCGATCTCAGCCTCCTCTTTCAAAAACGTCCACTCCATTTGTTTCGGGTACCATTTCGTTCGCCGGGCCTTCCCACTGTGATTCGACTCTGCGTAGCCAGTTTACACTCGGCAATATTTGTTCAGTGGGACCTCGGCGCACAAATAAGGTGGCGGTTGTGTATAATCCTTGCAAAGCACGTTGCATTCCGTGTTCTCCTGAGTGAAAACGAGGAACTCGTAGTTCTTGAATGGCAAGCGGAATTGTCTGGCATCGTTGCCCTTGTATGCCTTGTATCCAGCTCGGCAGGCGCAATGGAAGTTTTTGCCCGTACTGATGCATGATGTGGTGGGATGGCAGTTATTCTTGCCAGAGATCGGGTTGCATGTTGGGCAAATTGGTGGAGAGAGGGCGAGGGAAGTGGTCGCTAGGAGGAGGAGCGCGCCGATAACTTTGAAGGTATGCATTGTGGATGCCTTCGTTAGGATAAAAATGGACTCGAAAAGTATGAGAGGGGTACCTTGATGGATGTTAAGATGGAGAGATGGATAAAGAAAAAAGCAGAGCAGCAAGGAGTTTTCGAGCTTTATATATCTTTCCCTGACACAAGTGCGCAAGCCGAAGTCAGCAGTTAGTCAGTGAGGATATGATCGTATTGGATCCAGAGCTGAGCACCATCCTCGGATAAGAGGCGCCTCATCCATCAGATCCCGGGTAGGTACCAGTAATTGAGCAAGAAAATACGGTGTAGAGAGACATCAATCCTGGAAGCAAAAGGCAGGATCTATTCTTAGATGTGAGACAACTGATATCTCAAAAAGAACAACAAGCTCAGGCTCCGGAAACTGCCGGAGCTATGGAGAGACCTCTAGAACTTTGTTTCCCAGATCAGGTTGTTTACTGGAAAATAGTAAACCAACCCGAGTCTGACCACTCGTCCCTAGCCAAGTGTCTCAGACTAGCACAAAACCCTCTCAAAATTTGCAAGAAAAGAGAGTCACGGGTAGAGCTAAAAGCCCTAAAAGATATACGAAGGTGCATATATTCAACGCAGAGTGGATATTTGTTTCGCAAACGGAAATAATTACATCACTCCACAGCGTCTCAACGTTGGAGTAGTTAAGAGCACCTCGTGGCCGAGAACACGGGTTACACCACCGATACGACATGAAGACTGGTCACTCAAACAACGGTCGGGAATTGAAAACCGATCCTTAGCACGGGTCAGCTGCAGAAGCAAGCAAGCAGCCAGCTTGTCGATCTTTAAGCTCGATTTTGTCGTCAGCTTATTATTCGCTGGGTTTTCTAATTAAAATTTCCCTGCATGATTGGCTTCGCTTAAGAGATAGTCCTAGAAAGAACAAACTCATTCACCGCCATGTACCAAAGACTGTGCAAGGGTTATTCCGTAGGGTTCAAAAGTTGTACAAACGGTTTCTGCGTTAGCAACGAAAAGGAGGATATGCTCTGGAAGCCAGAACAGGCCAGGGATAAGGGCTGCATAACCACAATACTGGTGTGATAAGCGTGCTATTTGCCGCTGGGTTACGGAGCACCCTCGACTTTCTGCAAATGTGAAAGCACCCCGGGTTTCGGTAAGGCTGAACAAGACCCTGCCCGGTTGAAGAGCGGGGGTTTCCCGGAAAGGCGAACGGTCAGAACACCTAGCAGAGCCTGCAGACCATAGCGAAGTGAGACAAGCAGGATAACCAAGTTGTTATTCACGTGGATCACCTTCCCTCTCCTCTGCCAGTCAAAAAAAAAAGCGAATGGACAAAGTAACGATACGACGGATGTCTCAAAATGTTGCCTGAGCTGGATGAGGGGAAGTCGAAAGAAGCTTAAGCCACGCTAGTTGGATACGGCATAGTGCGAGCCGCTAGGCGGTTCTAATTATAGAAAATGCTCCGGAGTCTGATTGCCGCTAGCACCGGCCAATCAAGAAGAAAGAAAACCCTGCGGGCTGAGCTTTGCCAGCTTGCCATTGGCGAACCTTTTTATGAAACTAGGCCAATGGCAGCGCTGCAGCGACGTGTTGAAGCTTGGCGGCCGGGATCACTTGGTTTCTTCTCGCAATTCATCCTAGAACCACGAGAGGAAGTCACAGACATTTCAATGTATGTACACATTCAAACTTTCGCAGTGCCCAACTGATTTAAATTCCCTGATTCAGGGTACAGCATCAGGAATAAAAAGTACCCGGGGAGTGTGCATCCAAGGAAGGTTGGCAAACTTTTTGCCATGTTCTACAGATGGACATCATTTCTCAAATTGGAAAGATGGATTTCACGGAGAATAGTTGTAAAAGCTAAATGGTATGTAGTATGGTCTTGGACACGGAAATGGGGAAACATTGTCTAAACCTGAAGTCCATGCTGTCATGGACCACATAGTACCAGTATTTCCTCTATTGCGCCTGCGCTCCCAATTTTGAACCATGCAAGACCAGAAAGGAAAAGCAAGATACACATTTCTTTTCCTTCCTTAAAGGGAGATTACCGCTTTACATATCCATATCTTCATCATCACCTTCAACAAACACAAGTTTCGTGCCATTCCCAGCGATTTGCCAGACCTAGAACAGTGATGAGATGTCAGTTGCGATTCTTCAATATAAAGCTGCTCATGCACATCAAATGTCTTGAGCTGGTAACGAGCTCCCAACTCAAGCAGAAGAGCAAACATATCTCCAAGAAAGAAGAGGAAGGATGTAAAGCCAACTCACAGATAAACCGGCATATTCGTCAATCGTCTCGTTGAGCTGGTCCTCTGTAAACCCTTTCGCCAGTACTCTCTCTCTGATTTTCCTTATACTCAACTCTCTATCTCCTTCGCCAGTAGCAGCAGCACCACTCTCCTGCATGCCTCTAATCAAATTGTAGATCTTACTTGTTGGAGTCTGATCCATACCCCCGTGCGTATCCGTATACAAGCTTGATTTGCTTACTTCAATCAGGCGGAGGGCTTCATCTACATCCTCCGTCACCACCTGGTTACTGAAGCGTAGACGCGCCAGGGCTTGGGAAAGGCGCAACACGCCAAGCAATGTTCGAGGTGTAGTGTGCGAAAATTGTTTTTTGCTTCCTTCTTCGGACTTTTGGTCTTGTCGAAGGCGGACATAAGAACCCACCATATAATTGGAAACTTGTTTTGGGACAGTGGGTCGGAACGTTCGGGCTTTGGCGATGTATTGTCGCACTTCGTTGGGGGTGAAGATCACTTGATTTTCTTCATTCTCAGGGTGCTTATTATGCATGTGCACATATGTGACGTGGTGAGCAAGCTCTTCATCTGCATCGCGAGAAGGAGTGTCTAGCATTAAGAAAAGAACATCGAAACGGGATAGGAGAGCCGCTGGAAGATTG
This sequence comes from Amauroascus niger, assembly GCA_001430945.1. Classification (NCBI taxonomy): domain Eukaryota; kingdom Fungi; phylum Ascomycota; class Eurotiomycetes; order Onygenales; family Onygenaceae; genus Amauroascus; species Amauroascus niger. The sequence continues at coordinate 97,480 of LJPK01000119.1, read as the reverse complement.
ATATTTTCGACTGGTGATGCTCGAGGATTATATCGTCCGTAAAGCGGATTAGCTGCCGCTAGAATAGATGTCCGGGCGTTAAGCGTTGTGGATATTCCTGCTTTGGATATGGATATTGTTTGCTGTTCCATGACTTCGTGGATTGCAGTCCTGTCACCGTCGTCCATCTTATCGAATTCGTCGATACAACAGATACCATTATCTGCGAGAACTAACGCACCGCCCTCAAGGACCATTTCGTCCGTGACAGGATCACGCATCACGGCTGCAGTAAGACCAACACCACTGCTTCCGCGACCCGTCGTATAAACGCCTCGTGGTGCGACTTTAGTGATATATTTAAGCAATTGCGACTTGGCAACACCGGGATCACCCATTAAACAGATATTGATATCACCACGAATACGCATTCCATCGCCCATTTCCTTTGTAACACCTCCAATCAAAAGTAAGAGTAGCGCCTTCTTAACATCCAGGTGACCGTAGATCTCCGGTGCAATCGAACGCGCAATATATTCATACATGTTGCCTGAATGCATATGCCGTTCAATCCTGCGAAGCGTTCGGGGATCCATTATGAGATCTTCGTATGCCTTCTTGTGTTGCGTGATGTATTGTGCTTCGAGATACGTATCTGTTAATAGGCCCGCTCGAATGGCTCTGAAGCCCGTGTAAGGTGTAGGCAGAAAAATGCCTGCAATATCCACCACGTCACCGGGATTTACTTGTCGAGCTAGACTTCCAAGACAATGCACGGTGAGCGTCCGAGGAATATGCCCAACAGGAACCTGATCAGCCATTTCTTGAATCTTGACTTCTTGAAACGGAATAAACTTGGATGCGCGAGTGGACATAAATAATTGACCTTTTGACTGATTTTTCTTACATTCTTCCGAAGGGCATTCCTGAAGAGGCATATACTGTTTCGCTGTAACCGGTTGGAAGACTTCTGATCCACAACGATCGCATGAATAAGCATTGATTTTGACTGAAGGCTTAACCTCTGACACCCGAGTGGTGATGCCTCGAACAGTAATCAATTTTCCGAGATGCTCGCCCTTGACATTTCGCACTGCTAACGCTTTGGAGCTTCGGTCACTGCTGGAGCCAGAAGGCGTCCGCGGTTTAATGTTTAGCGTATACCGGCGAGTAAGTTCTGGAGGAAATATTGACGGCGGCATTCCGATATCAATGCTGGCTTCGACAGCCAATGACATCGTCTCGTTACGCTTTTCACGCTGTGACATGATGATATCAAGGACATCGTCTTTAAATCTGCATCCGACGGGTTAAGCAAGCCCAATACGTGATTTCACAGCGCTAATACTCACGACACTTCTCGCGTCTCCTTTGGCATAACTTCGTCGACGACATCGGAAAACACATCGAGGTATCGTTTCGCATTGTTTTCGACAATGTCAATGAGATCGGAATGGAGTCCATCAGGTAGAGTTTTGACGAACTGTTACGTAGATTTCGAGCCGTTAGCTTGCGAACGATCCCAAAAAAGAATCTTTGACATACCGTGTCCAAATCATCCAACTCAATAACCATATTACTGACGGTTCGGTTGGCGATATCTTGTAGAATTTGCATGTACTTCAATTTCGGTTCTTTTCTCCCACTTTCAGCCGTCCGCCTGCTACGTCCGTCGCCATCAAGCTCAGCCATGACGTCGTCATCGTCGCTGAAGTCATCTTCCTCGATATGCAGGCCCTCGATTGCTTCGGTAGCTGCAGATTCAGAGGCTGACTCGATCGTCTTAAAATGTTCCAGAAACTCTTTGAAGACTTCCTTTTGTTCCGAGTATATTACTGGCGCTTTGAACTGGAGGAGCGCCATGTCGCAAATTTAAGACGGGCCGTTCTCGTTGCTGTCGGTCGACTTTCGCCAGAGTCTTGCAGTACAACAGGGAATAAACGCACACGGTCTTAGCAGCAGGAAGATTCGCTTGAACCAAACACGAGTGCTAGCAATCGGGTATATCCGCAATGTCCATGTAAAGCTTCATGGAGACGAATGAATGACGAGAAGCAATCCGGCGCTGGGCTGCGTCTGACAACTGGCGTTCGTGAGAAAAAGAAAGGCGTGCCTGGTCGCGTAATCTACGCGTCTCGGTCCAGGTCGCGTTGGACGATTGCCGATTAGGCTTAGCTTCTTCGGAACGGAAAATCCCTCGGTACGAGAAGCTCCCCCGCGGAATAACCTTAAGGTCGAATATCCGAAATCACGGGCAGCGAGGTTGATTCTCCTTTCGAACAGCTGCTCTCGAGAACAAGGCCCCATCTTGTCCATAACTATATGCTTTTGAAACATATATACTGCTTCTCACGGGCACGCTTCGCAAGGGCAACTCTCACTTGTTGACGCACATCATGGCTCCGAGCAGTCGAAAATCAACTACCACCGCTGAAGTAGCTCTTGTACCACTGAAGAATTGTCTCGTCAACCTTCCGCCGACACTGGTGTCGCTTTTGCTCAATGCAAATACTGTAAGCAGCGATTGCGCTATCTAATGCTAGGAAGCAAGACAAAAGGGAATACTGACACTGTTTCTCAGCCGGCTCAAAATGTCATCGTTGAATTGCAGTACCGGGGGTCCTCGCCCGGTTCGAGTTCGCCAGGGGCAGCTCCGTCGCAAAGATTCGCATATACTGGCTGGACAGGAATGCCAAGCAAACGCAAACTAACTCCCGTCGTTGGCAAAAATAGCTTAAATAGCTCCAGGGGGATGTCCAAGGATCAAGAAATCCCGGTGGTCGAAATCGACTCCATCTTTGGAAGGGCACTGGGATTGAGTGATGGCCAAAAGGTGAGGACATCACTGCAGACAAGCTTATCCGTGGTAATGTTGACTTTGGTTATTCAGGCCGGTTTGCTCCTGCACCTTGACCCGCCAGTAGCTCATACAATCAATATCGAGCCATTGACCCCAACAGATTGGGAAAGTAAGTTGCATCTTATGTGCGCATTAGGCAATACTGACAAACTTTTCTATAGTCATCGAGCTACATGCCAATTTCTTAGAGCTGAATCTCCTCTCTCAGATTCGTGCTCTTCCAAACCCGTCCTACAGCAGCGCGCCCTCTGACCAGACCGAAAAATCGCATCCTCTCACACTGCATCTTTCTCCTACCTCAACGGCGAACATAATAATAACGTCTTTAACTCCTGCTGTTCCTTCGTCATCCCCGTTTGCCAAAATTGCACCCGATGCCGAAGTCATTGTTGCACCGAAAGTTCGCCCCAAATCTGCAAGACCCACCCGTGGGGAGAGCCGAAGCGTGACTAGTACCAGCCGAAAAAGTCTTGGGGGTCGCAGTAGTAGCAGCACTGTTCGGCCAAAAAGTCGAGATTCCGAGTTTTTGTCCAGAGGGGCTGTGTACCTCCGTGGCGTTGATAGAAAGCTGGCTTCGAATTGGTTTGATGAGGCAGTAGAAGAGCTCAGTAATGAAGGGTTTAAAGTATGGATCCATCGTGATGTCCTTGCAAAATACGAGCTACGCGGAGAGACATTCGTGTGTGTATCGGTTGTTCGCCCTGCCGGTTTGATGCCGCCCATTGACCCACAACAGCAAATTCAACAAAAGGAATCAGAGTCTGCAGAAGCGGGCGAGATTACAAGAAAGCTCATAGCTAGGGTTTATCCTTGGGATGAGAGTCCTGACGCCAGTCATGCCGCACTGTCGTCCACACTATGCTCCGCTCTCGGTTCGGAAGGCATGGTGGGGGGTGTAGTTCGAATTGAGGCTGCGCCAGCTCAAAGAACGGCTATCAAAGCAATCAAAATATATCCCTTCAGCATCGACTCCTCGAAGAAAAAAGAAGGTCTCAAGTTTGGAGGTGAATCGGCAGCTTATAAAGAGGCATTGGTCGAGCGAATAAAAGCTGTTTATGGCGATCCCGGTTCAGATGTCGGAATTTTAGGAGGGCCAATCACTGACGGTATGGTGTTACCAAGATTGGAAGACCAAGCCAGGTCTCTCGATTTCGAAGAAGCCATGATTCGGTTTGACCCACCGCCAAACATACCTGCGGACGGTAAACCTGCGCTTGGTTGGCTACTAGGGTCAGGGTCAAGATCTGCCCTTGAAATTCAACCAGCCATCGCAAAACCAACTGAGACGGGCTTTGTGTCTACCCCGGTTGATGAGAAAGTGCCTGATAAGGTACCAGAAATGGTTGGCATTGACTCTGTGGTTGATAATTGCATGTCCAATTTGACACGCTCTTCATCAATTCTTGTGACCGGCGGTTTAGGGTCTGGTAAGACCTCGCTTTGCTACGTTTTGGGGCAGCAATTGCAAGAAGAACATTTGTTCAATGTATCATACCTCGCTTGCCGGAAGCTGGTGACAGACGAAACACGCATCTCGACGATTAAAGAAACTCTACACCGTTTGTTCTTGTCTGCATCTTGGTGTGCTAGACTCGGCGGCCAATCACTTGTGATTTTGGATGACATCGACAAACTCTGCCCCGTTGAAACTGAACTCCAGGTAGGGGGAGAGAACGGACGAAGTCGCCAAATAAGTGAACTATTTTGCTCCGTTGTCCGAGAATTTTGTTCTGCCACTTCGCCTGTTGTCCTGTTGGCCACGGCGCAATCTAAAGAGTCAATCAACAATGTTATCATAGGCGGTCATGTTGTTCGAGAAATTGTGAGCCTAAAAGCTCCTGACAAAGAAGGAAGAAGAAGGGTGTTGGAAAAATTAACGAGTGAAGACAAGTCATCCGGAGTTCCCCCAAATACCATCAATGGCTACTCACACAGTCGTAAACCATCTTCTCAGGATTCTTGGCTCGATCCTTCTAATCCTGCAACTAGGCCTGGCTCTGCAGATGAAGATGGTTTTGTCCTGAGCCGTGATTTAGATTTCCTGGATCTGGCTGGAAAAACAGATGGATATATGCCGGGGGATCTCGTTCTTCTCGTCTCTCGCGCAAGGAATGAAGCATTGATTCGCACGGTTCAGGATGCTTCTTCTTTATCTTCTGCTATTACTCTCGGTCTAGATGACTTTGAAAGCGCCTTGAAAGGTTTCACTCCTGCCTCACTTCGTAATGTCACTTTGACATCCTCCTCCACGACCTTTGCGGCTATCGGTGGCTTACACGACACGAGAAAAACTCTCCTTGAGACTCTGCAATATCCAACAAAATATGCACCCATTTTTGCCCAGTGCCCTCTTCGTCTGCGGTCTGGCCTTTTACTATATGGCTTTCCAGGATGTGGAAAAACACTCCTTGCAAGTGCTGTCGCTGGTGAATGCGGTCTCAATTTCATAAGTGTGAAAGGCCCAGAAATTCTCAACAAATACATTGGTGCCAGTGAAAAGAGTGTTCGAGATTTGTTTGAGAGAGCAGAAGCTGCTCGACCATGTGTTTTGTTCTTCGATGAGTTCGACAGTATCGCACCAAAACGTGGTCATGATTCCACTGGCGTAACGGACCGCGTTGTCAACCAACTTCTTACTCAGATGGACGGTGCAGAGGGTCTCTCTGGAGTATACGTTCTTGCTGCAACGTCACGCCCCGATCTCATTGACCCAGCGCTACTTCGACCTGGTCGTCTTGATAAATCGCTTCTTTGCGACATGCCAAATCACGATGATAGAGTTGACATTATCACTACCTTTGCGAACAAATTAAAACTGAACCCTGAAGTTATGGAACGCATTGGCATTATAGCTGATCGAACAGAAGGATATTCCGGCGCTGATCTCCAGGCTGTCGTATACAATGCACACCTAGAAGCCATCCACGATGCACTGGGAGACCGATCATCGGATAAGCCGCGGTCGGCATCTCAACCAATGCCAAACAGTGTCAATGGAACTAGCAGCGACCAAAAGACGACAAAACCATTCATTCAATTCCTGTATGATCCGGAAGAGCATGCTATTGCTACCACTACTGGGCGAACCCGTTCTTCTGCATCACCTTCGTTAACTCCGCCCGCAGTGATAGCGGCAAAAATAGAAGCATTAAAGAAAATGAGACGACGACAACGTGAAATTGAACGCGGTTTACCGTCTGACGTTTCAGTTGATGACGCTGTAAATGGCGTCGATGTCTTATTAGACAATGATAAGGACTCCAGCAATGAGATCCACATTGAGTGGGTGCATATCGAGCGCTCGCTGGAGACGACAAGGTGTTCTATCAGTGACGTTGAGAGGAAAAGATTAGAAGCAATTTATTCCGAGTTCATTGAGGGACGAAATGGGGAGATGCCAACCGGCGAAGGCGCAAGGGACATTGGTGGAAGGACAAGCTTGATGTGAATGATTTCAATCTTAAGCCATGTAACTTTTCATCTTGATATATGGGTTGGGATCGTTTGCTGCTACATGCTCATACTCATTTAATGTACGATTTTTGTATATATAGGCAGTCCTATTTGTTCATGTATGTGATATATCCTCAGAATCTTTCAGCTCCAAAGAAATAAGAAACAAATCATTCTATTCTAGATTTACAAGCTGTATTATTACATTCTCATAGACATATGCCCTCAAACCCAAGGGTCAGGTTGAACTTAATGATGCGAGGCCTGTAGGTGAACCCACCCGGTTAATCCGACACGATACCAGTGCAAGCACCATATAATAAGTTCATTTAAACTGTTGGCATGACCCTTAACCTCTTTCCCATCCTCTCCAACTCCCCGATCACACCACCACCAGCTAGGCCCCATTTCTCAGCAACCAAGCTCTCCGTGATTCGTTCGCGCATAATTCCAGAAAGTGCATAGTACTCCAACAATCCTTTTGTTTCATCCTTACTCAGCCCGCCTAGGTTTTGTAATTGCAAACCCTTTGCCTTATCGAAAAATGAGGTTACGCGTGCATCCAAGTTTTCATAAGGCCCAGGTAGTGGGAACTCAGGGGATGTTGGATTTACTCCGGAGCACCGGGCGGACAATTGTTTTAAGCCGACGTCGAAAGTTTGGATGACAGGGCTGTTTGAGGTGGATGTCGCGTAGAGAACAAGGCCGCCATTGGGCATCGAAGTGGCCGGAGATGAAGCGAGAGAAAGGAAGTGATTCACAAAGGTAAGATCGTGAGCGTGAATAGGTTGAAAATCTGCAGTGGCGTATTTCGTATGTCGCATCCAGTGCGAGATTCCGTCTACTGTGATTAGAACCGGTGGACGAGATTGGAATGGTTTGAAGCCTTCAGCGGCGCCAACCGGTGCTGTTGCCGTAAGCTCGGACCAGAGCGCTTGGAATGCAGGCCAAGCAATCTCAGCTTGCTGGGATCCGACGTTTGCGAGCTCGAAGAGGGACATTTGGGGGTTGAAAACTGATTTCAGATCCGAATGTTGACGTGAAACGAAGAGCTTCGATAGCACAGCCTCATTCGCCTGGGCTATTCGCTCTAGCAATTGAGCAGTTGCGTTCTTCTGCACATACCGAACGGGGTCTGAATCTGGTAGAGGCGCATATGCAGTAGTTCCGTTGACGAGGTCGCGTGCTGTATTTGCGGGTAAGTGAATTGCTCAAAGAGCAGCAACAAAAGCAACAAGTGTGGAATCTTACCGTCAGGAACACTCATAACAACCCAATTGTCTAACAGCCCCATCGTCATTGCCTGCAACAAATGCACACTTTTCCCAGCGAATCTGTCACCGGTGATAATCCTAATTGCAGCTTTTCCTTTTTCTTCCTCCCTGATTTCAGCCATCAAGTTTGCCAATTCCAATGACTCTTTTCTCATCAATGTCCCAGGTCGTCTGAACAGTCCCCAGCCCTGCGATGTCTTGAACGCTTGTAGGGCCCTTAGGTTATCTATCAAAGTCATTGGGATACCCAAGACCTTTCCTTGCAGAGTTGCATCAACCATATTCTCGACCGAGAGGTCCTGGAGCCCAGTAACTTCAAGCGCATTGGCATTGCTAAGCACAAGGCGGTGAGTATGAGCTTTGCGTTCCGCCGGTGACTCTCGCGCTGGCTTAATAGCAGTGTTCTTCTTTTTCACTCGAGCAGAACGCGCTTCACGAAATTTCGGGCCGGCGTCCTGACTTCGAGACTTTTTGGGCGGAAGAGCGTAGGTCGGAGCGGTGGAATGGAAGGGGGCAGCGGTAACAGCTCGCGGTACTGAGGCCAATGGAGCGAACGGTCTGGGCGTTGGCCGAAGCTTCGACAAGCAGTTCCAGCAAAAGGAGGACGCCATTGTAGTTGAGCTGGCCTGCACAGTTTCCGGGTCACAATGGGGGTGAAATTGTGTCTCGTCGATTCTCGTCGATTGTCGCTTTTTGGATTTGGAAGATGGTCGATTTAGACTTTAACTAGTTATACAGTCCTTGGCGCTCGGAAACGGATATCTTGTCTTGCCGCCTCAAGCCATCTTTCGTTATGTAAGCCAGCTCTCCCAAGAAAAGCGGCACTGTAAACTCAAAATTCGCTCTTTGATCTTTCATCATTTTTACATTTCTGCCCCGAGCGAACGATCAGATCAAACTAGGATATATCTGCATCGTCTTAGCTCTCTAGTTCTCGGTTGGTTTGGCAACATGTCGAACAATGAAACCAGCGCTCCCCGGGCGGCTTCCAATGCATCCAAAACCAAACAAAAACCCGAAAGACTGTAAGCCTGATGCCGCGATTCTTCCCCGAAGCTTCAACCCTCACATAACCCCGAGGGAAAGAAAAAAAGAGAAACCAATTGTCACTAACAACTACGATACAGGCCCATAACAGTTGACAAACCGAATCCTTACACTTTCGACCTCGGCCGACTCATGGCCCTCGACCCCAATCCCCTTGGCCTGCCCCAAAACTCCCTAACCAACCCAACAATCCTCGACTCATCGCTCAAATCCACCGCCCGCGATGGCGCCCAATGCCTACTTAACCAACTCCTAACCGCATGCCCCATATCCTCCACCACCGACGGCGTTCTCCTCACTCTCCCAGCTGCAGTAACGCCTCTCCCACGCTTCAAACCACTCCCCACCCCCAAACCGCCTACCAAATGGGAACTTTTCGCGCGCAAAAAGGGAATCGGGAAATACAACTCCAATATCGGAGCCAACGAGGCCGAACGGAAGAAGAAACTGGTATATGATGAGGAGAAAGGCGAATGGGTGCCCAGATGGGGATACAAGGGGAAAAACAAGGGAGAAGATGATCAGTGGTTGGTGGAGGTGGATGATAAGTCGTGGAAAAAGGAGCAGGATATGAACAGTCGTGGAGAATCAATTAGAAATGAAGGAAGGAGGGAGCGAATGGAGAAGATTAGGAGGAATGAGCGGAAGATGAAGGCGAATACACGTAGGGCTGGAACGGCGAAGGCCTAACGCACAAGGGAGGATGGATTTCAAGGCTATTACGTGCAGGGCGTTTTCATTTTGCGGTGGAATTTAAGTACACTATCTCTTTTGCGAGGCGTTGAAGACCCATGGGTAAGGGATATCAGAAAAGTGTGAGATCTTATTGAATAATATACGCTAAGTGAGTTACTTGGTACTCAGTTTCTTGGTAATATACTACCCAAGCTTAGTAGCCATCGCATACGGCTCATTGGGATACCAGCCATACTAATACAATCGTCCTCTTCTCTTTGCCGTAGGGTGCAAATATAACCGGCTTGCCAAAACAAATGAAGAGTCGCTTGAAAACAGATTGCAGAACAGCTAATATGAACCGACTTGCTGGACAAGGCGATTCATTCGACATGTGTGAATTATTAGTAGTAGTTTAGGCACTCGAGACAAAAGAAAGGCCGCAAATCCATACAAATACCTACATGCAATCGAGTTAGGACCCGCAAACCACATTGGCCCGAACAGGGCAATTCCAACAAAGCAAAAGAAAACGGTAATTAGGGATCTCGCTCATACGCCAACACATGCTTCAGGAAACAAAAAAAGAAAAAGACAAGAAAATTCAGTGTGGGTCGTCGATATGTGAAAGAGGAACATTAGATCTGCAGCAAGAACAAAGCCAGTATCATCAAACCTTGTGTTGCATCTGCAGTAATTGCTGTGAAGTGCATCAATATCAATATCAACAAGATAGACAGAATATTGACGAAGCTGAAGTTCACTTCTCGGGGTATGATCAACGTGCAAAGGTAGGAGTAGAATTCAAGAAAATGCTGACGCTGATTGCAATACGAACGGCCAAGAACACCAATATACACCCATTTTGGCCATTCAGATAAAAGAAAAGTCGGCGCCAAAAGAGTTGTGGCTCTTCCGACAATGATAACGTCGCAAATGGTATTAAAACAGGGAAAAGGCGAGAAAGCGAGTCAAGGTTAAAAGCGCCAGGTAACCGCTTAGACCCATGATATTTCGCCCAAATTAGGCAGTCGTGCTGCGAGCTGCACGGAATAGACGAGCCACAACAAAAATATCCATAGAACGCCATGGTTGAAGACAGCCCATAGCCGCCCGAACCGAATAAGAAAACCTTTCCGTCTATATTTCAATGGGGGATAAGGGAGGCCCTAGTTCTGGCAGTTGTGAAGCAACCTTTAGATTATTGTTGTCGATGGTCGGGGGGATTTTACGGCCCTTCTTCAGGCTCCCAGAGCGACTGGAATCTTTGGTGGCGGTGCCGCTGGATTCTCCGTATTCCGGTTGACTACTACCAGAGGAAGATATGGCTCTTTCCTCGACTGTTTCTGAAGTAGGAGGTTCAGGAGCGGTAATTGCTTTGTTCAAAGCTGCTTCTTTCAGTTGACGTTCATGCTCCAGCTCTTTCGCATGGTATTCGCTTTCGGCCCAGCAGCCTTGCCAGCAGTTCTTCCAATCACAAACTAGAAACTGGAAGCAAAAACCATCAATTTTCATGCATGGCTGGAAGCAGATGCAGAGATTCCGATAATCCATCTTGTTTTTCCCCACATAGGAATGAAGGAGGTTCAAATGACAAGTGATGGCGAACAATAGGTAATAGTTGAATGGAGGAAGCTTCGATATTTCATCCTTCAAAAGTTGTGGCGCTTTGGTGGCGCCTGGACACTTCTCTGCAATCATGGCTTGGGTCGCTTTGGGGAATATCTCATCCGGCAGCTCGCGAAGCCATGCCTTGAACATTGATCCGATTGTGTTCACATCGTACAAGTCCGGTTCGTCGAAGAGGTTGATATCAAGTTCTGTTAAAAATCTTAGCTCCAATAACACTAGAGAGTTTATATAACGTTCTCAAAATTCAACATACCTGTGTCAAAACGCCTTTGCCAATGCTTAATATCTTTCCCGCTGCCAGGCACACGGTATAGGCCCTCTTCCTCACAACCTTTAAAGTTCAGATAACTAGAATGTGATGTTAGCCTAGAAAATACGGAATGACATGAGCCCAAGTGAACGTACTCAATACATCTCCACGGTAAAGCTGGCATCCAGAATTCCGTTTTATCTCTCGAAGCCTCTAGTCTTTTTGAGATTCTCGTCCGTCGCGTTTGTTCGACGAGTGGAAGATTGATAACCGAACAAACATAACTATCATCTGTGATCATCTCTCGCTCGTGGATGCTCCCGCTCTTTGTAATTTTACCTAAAAACCCCTTGCCAGCCCTTCCCAGTCGGTCTGCAGCACCACTTGAAGTTTGCTTTAAATTATTAAACAGTGACGAGCCTGTGACCTGATTAATAGAAGAACTGATCATCGCACCAGCATGTGGTCGCTCTCTCCTCAAATGATTATTGCGCTCCTCGACAGGTGGTCGGTCTGCAGAGCGATTGCGTACGGTAGAGCCCATAGCGTCGTTAAACGATCGTTCCGGCTGTAAAGGAGCTGTTTTCAGGGGCGCCCGCGCCTCTTCTCTGCTGATCTCTTCCAGTCGCAGTAGGCCGTTTGAGGGCCGCCTTGTTGCACTTGGTCGACCGCCCGAAAATTGTTCATCAACGCGAATAGATCGGCTTCTGGCGAGTAGATTAGCAAAACGGGGTTTGCTTTTCTTAGTAGCTAACGCATGAGTGTGTTCAGGATCATCATTTGTTTTCTTATTAAGGTTCTGCTGGCTATGCTGACTATGCTGGGGTTTGTCATCTGAGCCACCTCCTAAACGGTATCGTTAGCCACACCAGGTTAGACTTTGTTTCATGAAACATGCTCCGTACCTTTACCCCTTCCAGCGCTATCAGGGGGTTTCGGAAGACCCGATGGCGGATTGTTGTGGCCCTTGGGTTTATGAACCGTCCTATCCTTAGAACTGCCACGGCTAACAGGTTTCTCTTCTGGTCGGCTAAGAGCGTTATCCGAGTTGTGGATACGATGAGTAGACCTCGAGGCCTTGAAGTTCGTGAAGAAGGATTTGGAAGCCTCTCTGCCGTGCTTCGTGGTGTCTCTGGGTGAGGACGGTAAAGGTGGAATGGCTGTTATATCCGGGTTTTGCAGACCATCTCCGATATTGACGGATGTACCTGGAGACTTTGACACTGAGGCTGATTTATCCGAACCCAAAGCTGACCGTGCTGTCACAGGCCGAATTGTAGCTCCTCTAAATGTAGACCCGGTAGAAGATAAGGGAGATATAGGCGTCAATGGAGACGGGCTATTAGGACTGTTCAACGGCAAGGGAGTGTTCGAGTTATCGCTGAAATTTGATTGACCCAGATTAAGCGTTGGGGCTCGGGAGGATTTTTTAGTCATGTTGGATGATATAACAAATGTCGGCGAGGCGAAGGCAGGGGGCGAGAAACGTTTGGATTTCCTTGGGGGGAACTTGCGTGTTGAGGCAAAACGATTGGGTAACAGATGGCAGTAAAACAGGGGAGTTAGAAGGGCCGATGAAGTTGGACTGGTCTGTTCCATAGTGTTGATTAAGTTAGCAAAACTTCATGCGTGCCATTACATGATATCCCACAATAATAGTCTAACGAGAATAGAAACCGGGGGAAAAATCGAGTGGGGAAATTCTGTTCAATATAAAACATGAGACAAGAAGAAGCTCACCGCTCAAGATAACCAGACCCAAACTGCGAAGCAACAGGCTTCACTGTTGATCAGTGCAAGCACAGCAATCAAAGGTCGAGGCCGAAGGAAGAGCGGGGATATGACTTCGAGCACCGGTTGGATGAGGCCACGAGAGAAAAATTAATAGGAAACCCAATAACGGATTACGTGGGTTGCAATAGGGTTAGCTGCAGAGTTCTGAACGCCCCATTTGAGGTCTTTCCAACGTGCCTAAGCCAGTGGGCTGTCCGAGATTCGGGGAGTACGGTGGCACGAGGTTGGGCCGTGTTCAGGTATAGAAAGTCTAGGCAGTAAAAAAAATTGAATGTTAAAACGTGAGTATATAAGCAACAGGGGGGGGGGGGTCCGTCAATACGGGCTGGAGAGCAATATAATACGTCGAGTTGGGTGACGCAACGATCAGAGGGTGAAAGCAGAGAGACCCAACAGGAAAAACAAAGCATGCATGTGCAACAACGCGGCCGTGGGAATTGGACAAAGGACAATGACAGTGACTTGTACGCTCTTTCTTCCTACATCACCATAAGGAAAGGATTCGGCGCAGGATTCCGAATCCTACAAGGAAGGAGATGAAACAATGAATGGGTCAGATCTGGATGAGATAATATTAGCACGTACCTCCTTGCAGGAATATATTGAAATCAGCGGCGCACGCGGTGTTCTATATGCATTGGTTATGGGCCGGGGGTCAGCTGGTGGCGAGTGTAACATGCGTTTACTGTCGTCTCGCGTCCAAAGTGGAATGATATTTGGACAGTGTGGTCTGCATTGGGAACTGTGTATGTGGGCGGTGTAGTGATACCCGGGCTAGACGTGAAGGACGATGAGGAAGAAGGAGTATACAGCTGGCATGCGCGGGCAATTGCAGGACGGAACCAGCGATGGAGGATGCACGGCTAAAGGGCGAGAGGGAGAGATCGATAGCCCTATAGTTAACTAGCTGATTGATCTTAAGAGCAGTGAAAAGAAAAGAAAAATAGCGAGCGAGTGAGAAGATAAAACGCGATGGTCGAGGGGGTGAGAATGGGGTGAGTCCGTTGAGGAGGAGGAGGAGGAGGAGAACCGGAGGAGAAAGAGGAAGAGGAGGAGGAGGAGGTGGTGGTGGTGGTGGTGAGTGTCCGGGTTGCGTTGCGTTGCCAGCGTTGCTTGTTGGTTTGGTTCGGTCGATTTGGGGGGTTTCTGATCCCTATTTTTGCTTGGTCCCTGTCCCTTCAAACCGCCCCTAATCTCGCTAGGCCGCTTTGAGCTTGCGCTAATGCAGGTGCGGCTAGGTACCAACCCGCGACACGCCTTCAAGTTCCAAAGAAAGTTGACCCAACCCTATACGGAGTACCCTGTAGGTACTTTTTATAACTTATATATATATAGCTGGTTAACCGACCAAACTCCACGGGCTGACTGGAAGCAGTTGCAGGGGAATGTGGACATATATTCTCGAGCAACTGAGGTTCGACAAGATCAAGCAAAAAGAAACTATCCCCGACTCCCATCCCACTGCCGAGACGAATAGCTAGCTAGTTACCTATCATTTTGCAACAGAAATGCGGAAAGATCTGGAACAGGCGATTGCTACGGATATGTCTAGATAAATCATGCATATTTTCTTCCAAAGAGGCGACGTTCCCTTTCTGGGATCTAAAAAGCTGACTGCGAAGGCTACCTTGGATCAAAATCCTTTCTCATCCCATCCTCGCGTTGATCTTACTCTGGCAGGACGAAGATCTCCGCCGCACCTACGAAAACAGCCAGTGCGCGAGAAATGTCTTGACAATAAAAAATCCCGCTTTGGTTTTCTCCCCTATCCTCTCCCTATATACCTAGAAGTTTGGGAGTTTGTTGGCAGTGAAAAGAAGCAAAAGTGAACCGTCCAAGCAGAATGCAGCATTGCAACAGCATTTGGGTTCACTTCAGTGAAGCGAAATACCAGCGATATTTCTCAAGGCAGTTAAAACACAAGTGACGATTTTAAAAATTCCGAACAATGTCGATGATCTCTCGATCTGGTCAGTTTGGATGTTGTTATTCGCAGCCGTCTTTGGATGAAGCTATGTAGAAGGGATGAAGAGAAGTGAGAACAGAGTGGAGTTTTATCTCACCGTATTAGATCCTAAGACTCAGTAACTGAGTGTTGCAGAGGATTTGGCAGCGGCACACTAACTATCTGACGGATAGGGACCCTGATGGTATCATAATTTGAAAGCTCTCCCAAACAGGAAAAAGCGTCGATCTTGATTGATCGCTCAAAGCGCCCCCTCGAAAAGCATGGAATGTCGATATCCCCGCCTCCACAATTTTGCGTGCTATGATCAGCATGACGATCAGAACTGCCTGTAGAATTGCGCTTAGATCCAATACTTTGTCTGCTGCGTAGTAAGTAGTATGTATGTAACTTAGTTAATTAACTAGTTACCTTAATTATGGGAAACTTCCCAAGGTCATGGACCATGGTGGAAATAATGTCGCCCACCAAACCTCTTTCTGGTGGCCCATGGGTGTCGGGATATTTAACTAATGCCAAGCCCGTGCGGTTGTGATTGTTCGACGACAAGTCATTGTTTTTTTTCTCCGTTTTGCTCCCTTGCAACTTCACAACTCGACATCAGATTCCTTCTCCTATTGAATATGCAGTGTTGACTAACAGCACAGGTCAAACATGATACATTAATCAGATGCTAAACCCTGGTTAAAACAAACATAGGTCCCAAAGCTTCGCAATCCTCAAGATTTTTCCAATTTTTGTCCAAGGCATCTCCGAATACTCGTCTCTACAGCAGCAATGTCTCTCGTTCCCGGCCCCGGAAGAGGTGGCGCTGGAAAGCAAAATCAAGAACTGTTCATCCAGAAGCATGTTGATTACATCAAAAGCCTCGATAAAGTGTGTGGCCGTTTGATTTTGCCCCTCTGGCTTTTCTTCGCGAGTAGGTTGGCCCCGTTATATTGACTAAATTCTTTATTGTATCAGCGAAAAGATGAGTATGAGTATTGGTTGACAGAGCACTTGCGACTTAACGGTGTCTACTGGGGCCTCACTGCTCTTCATCTCCTCGGATACCCAGAAGCTCTACCCCGAGATGACACTATTGACTTTGTCCTTTCCTGTCAACATGAAAATGGCGGGTTTGGTGCAGCGCCGGGCCACGATCCCCACATGCTTTATACTGTGTCTGCAGTTCAAATTCTGGTAACAATTGATGCAGTGGATGAACTCGACAAAAGGGGCCGCGGCGGAAAAGAAAGGATCGGGTCATGTATGATATGCTCCTGCTTGGACATTCATAATGGAAGTTACTGAGTTACATACCTGCAGTTATTGCTTCTCTGCAGGACCCTGCCACCGGTACATTCAAAGGCGATGAATGGGGAGAAACCGACACACGATTCCTTTATGGGGCGTTCAACGCCCTGTCACTGCTCAACCTTCTACCGATGGTCAACGTGGACAAAGCTGTTTTATTTGTACAGTCCTGCGCAAATTTCGATGGAGGCTACGGAGTCCGACCAGGTGCCGAATCACATGCTGGACAAATCTTCGTTTGCGTCGGTGCTTTGGCTATTGCTGGAAGACTGGATCTAGTAGATATCGAACGTCTTGCGGGATGGTTAAGTGAAAGACAGCTGGACAACGGTGGCCTGAACGGTAGACCAGGGAAAAAAGAGGATGTCTGCTATAGCTGGTGGGTTATGAGCAGTTTAGCGATGCTTGGAAAACTCCACTGGATTGATGGGGATAAGCTCGCCGCTTTCATACTCAGCTGTCAGGTAGCCGCCTCCTTCCCGTTCCAGTCGCCGTTCCGGAGCTAAGTAGAGTTTTTTTTTAGGATCCTGAACTGGGTGGTTTTGCTGATCGGCCAGAGGACATGGTGGACGTATTTCACACAGTGTTTGGAGTTGCAGGTCTCAGTTTGCTCAAATTCTCTGGTGTTAGAGAGGTTGACCCAATCTAGTTGAGTGTTCCCTTATTTCCCCTAGAATCTCTCGTCCCCCAGGATTGACTAACATAGCGATAGTTGTATGCCCAAAGAAGTCACACGCAGAGCCCTGAAGAGGTAGCAGGAGTATAACAGGACAGTTTTTCAATTGGAGTACTGGTATCTCCGTCGCTTTGTATTGCTCATTGTTGTTCCGAACCATCTTGCGTGTTGTGTTGTCGGCCCATCTCCTGCAATCCAATAACCCACTGGGGAATTCATGGTAGGCGAGGCGATGTGGACAGAGCAGGAGAAGGGCATCATTGACTGCGCCTTATATCCGCTTGTCGAGTTCAGAGTAACTCCCCTCTGAGACCGACATGCCGCAGTGAACATCGTTAATAATGCATAACAAACTCAGTGTTGTGCGTAAGTTGCTATCGAGATTTCAATAAGATATCAGTGGTTGTTAAATGACCGAACCCCTTTATCACAATGCTTCAGATCATGCAGGCTGGCTGTTTTCCTCCCCCGCACCGATATGCCCCGCCGAAGACATCCTCGTTCCCTTTTGGGAAATACGGCGGTATTTACACACGTTCTTGCCATTTCAGCGGGGATGACTTGCCGTTCCTGTTCCACCTCCACCTTCTTGTTTGTATCTCCAGAAACGCCCCTGCTTCGTTTCCATGCTCCTGCCAAATTGATTCTCTCGCCGGAGGTACCAGAGTCAACGTCTCTCGAAGGGGCCTTTCGCCTCTCTTCTTCGTTATTTCTTCATCTTCTGCCCCTCCCGGCCCCCCCTCT
>LJPK01000119.1:49591-79726 GCA_001430945.1 Amauroascus niger | reverse complement strand
CCTCTCCACCTCCCCCACCTCCTCTGTTCAACAACCCAGAAGAGGGAACCTTAACGTTTCAAGGTCATTGCTATCTCTTGGAGCATTTATTTATTTAGAGTCGTGGCTCCCCGGATTCCCCAGTCGTCGATTTCTCGTTGTCTTGGTTGTTTCTCGGCCTTCGAAGGGCCCATTTCTGGCACCATGCCGTCCTCGGTGGTTCTCAAGTGCAATATTTGTCCAAGGAAACCGAACTTTAGCGATGTGTCTCATTTGTTAACCCATGTTAGCTCCAAAGGGCATCTGTCTCATTACTTCAAATTGCAAGTACGAAGCCACCAAGAGCCGGAGGCCGGCGAATTGCTGGCGGAGTACGATCAATGGTACAGTGACCATAACCTTGCTGGCTTGCTCTCCGAACGCATGATTGCCAAAGAGGCCAGGAAATTCAAGGGCCGCAGCACAATCATCCACAATAACAACCTACCAAACCGCAGAGCATCGGCATCTATGCTTCCTCCTCATGGTCCTGTTCGGGTTGATCAGCGTCCTATTCCTAGTTACGTGGACCCCGATCTTTCCCAGTCGTATGTCGGTATGGCCAGACCCCATTCCTCTGACCCTCGTGTACAACTATGGCCTGGGCCCTCGAAACGGAGATATCTGCCCACTCGATCTTCCACTCAGCAGGGGTGGAAAGTGGAATCACCTGACTCGGATGAAGGTGAGGATATGAGCCCTCTAGCACAAAGAAAAAGGGTACCAGGAGGCTGGTCCATCCAAACCGAAAGTCCTACGAGCCGTCGAATGCGACGACCCGAGACTCCAGATCCCTTCCTTGACGATGCCAGCTACGAAGAAGATGATGACGAGAGTGAAAATAGGGAAGAAATCTCGAAGCTCAAGGGCATTCTCTGGCCTGGTATGGATATTTTCGACTCTGCTACGGAGCAGATGAGACGAAAGCGCAACCAGAAGAAAGACGGTAATGTCTTGAAGCAGATGGAGAAGACCTCAGAGACTGTCGAGCCCACGGAGCTTGTCTTTTCCCCTGGAGGCACGTTGCGAAAGGCACGTCTTATTTCAGGGATGGTGGACGATAGTAGCCCTCTCAAAGGAGAAACTCCTATCCCCAAAAAGCGTGTGACACGCCCCAGACGACAACCGCTATCCCAAGGCAATCCCAATCGGATTCTGCGAAGCCACACGAAATTGCCAAAAAAACATAAAAGCCAAGGTCACCCTATGGAAATGGAATGCTTTTCAAGGCAAACGCTGTCTATTATGGAAAGCCCGCAGCATACTCGCCGGGATGCACATTTTGGACCCGATTTTGGGATGCGGGATGAAGATTTCAGGCTGAGCTTCTCAAGTTTTGAGCAAAAGTACCCCCGCGGATTCGAAGTCCTCAAAGACGGAAACGACACGAGCAATGGTACCAATATTGGTCATAGCCACAAATCTTATTATAATCCGCTAGGAAATGGCTCACTTGCCTTAAACCATCAACCCAGGAGTTTCAACAACCTCTCCAATGGCCTTAAGCACTTTTCCGGCAGATCCATCCATATGCCGGAATATAAAGGTAAAGAGAATATTGAACCCGCGATTACCGAGAGAATTGATGGTCAATACATGGAACCAAACTGGGATGCGATGCATGTAACTGAGCGGTATAGTTCACAGTATTTGTATGGGGCGGGGCTCCAAAACTACAGCCCATATGGGGAAAACGACACTTTCGGCTACTCCTCTAATCCTTTGAGCTGCTCACTGGCACAAATCCAGCATAATGGGGATCAGAAGCGCAGCACAAGCGTTTTGATGACGAGTCTCCTTGAATCTCCTGCACGCAACATCGCCAAAAGCGGCCGCGATATTTCGCCTGACGGAACCGTATCAGACCTTGACCAAGATGATATTGAGCAGATGTACTTCAATGACTTTACCGCATGACGATCAAGCCGTGCGAATCGTGTCCTGCCAACCCGGCTCCTTGGTTTTAGGCATCCCTAGTGTTTTTGAGGGTGGAAATGGGCGAATAGATATCGATGGTATGGATACCATTTTACTCTCTTTGAACTCTAGTTCATTCTCGGCGGCATCCCTCTGGGCTTATTCCATATGAAGTTAGACCATAGCATAGCATTTCAGTTAGTTCACTCATGGGCGTTGTGATAGATATGTTTGAAGGGAAAGGTTGCGGATCCTTTGCCAATTGATGGAATGGCTGAATTCGAATGAAATTGTATGATAGATAGGTATATTGGAATCAAAGTTCGTTGGACGCACTTAATGTCTTTGGCCTCTCAATTGAGGTTTCTTAATATCAATCCTTATGCAATTGTCAGTATGATGAGCTCCAGTGGGATAACTATTGCTTACATAAGCAAATTAGTTAACTACACACGCGTCATTGGGGTCAAGACGCGTTCGCTCTGGGAAACAGGAGAAGAAACCAGAATGAGGCAGTATTTATTTTGAACCCATAAGAACCGCCTGGCTTCTTCAGAAAGACTGCTTCGTGGAATAAAACCAAGAGTCCTACGAGGAAAGACACAACTTCAGACTTCTTTTGACCTTCGAAATCATGAGCCAGTCTGGCTCCTTGAAGAGGAAACAGCAGCCTACTATCTCGAGCTTCTTTAGTAAAACTACGTCGTCTCCCGGTGGGTCGGACAACAAGAAGGCGAATCTCAATGGGTCCCAGTACGGCAAGAAGACGCCCGAGGAAGAGAAGAGCTCGCGGAGCCTAATCATTGAGGATGAGGGAGAAGAGTCAGAATACCGAGACAAAGATGCCACGCCGCCGTCGCGGAAGAGAGTCAAGAGCAGCCAAACTTCCATAGACAAAGCTAAGGTGCGGGATGCCGGTGTTAAGCTGAATGGACAAGAATCTTCGCCGAGTTCGCGTGTATCTTTGCCGACGTCCTCGCGAACGGAAAGGTTTCGATTTCAGAGTTCACCGACACGAGTCCCAGATAGGGATCACGAAGACACTACGGAAGCTGGGGATACCGTATTGGCGGACAGAGAACGCAGGAAGAAGGAAGATTTGCACCTGAGATTTGTTCGAAGACTGGGTGGTCCGGATTGTATGCCAGCGCTGGACTATGGGACGGGTGCAAACATAACGATAGAGGGAGAGGAGGGCGATGAAGATGCCTTGGACGAAGAGGATGCACCTCCGCCTCCACCTACGAAAGGCAGGGGGATGAAGAAGGGAATTTCCACAAAATTGACTCCGTTGGCAAAGCAAGTTATTGATATAAAAAAGAAGCACAAGGATGCATTGCTTGTGGTGGAGGTTGGGTACAAATTCCGCTTTTTTGGCGAGGACGCCAGGACTGCGGCAAAAGAACTGAGTATTGTGTGCATCCCCGGTAAACTGAGGTTCGATGAGCGTAAGTTTTTTGTTCCGTGCAAAGGCCCAGGTCTTGTTGCCGAAACTGAAATGGTGCTGACCCAGTTTGATGTCGAAGATCCTTCGGAAGCCCATTTGAGTCGATTCGCGTCCGCTAGTATTCCCGTTCACCGGTTACATGTTCATGTAAAACGCCTTGTCAGGGCAGGCCACAAGGTCGGTGTTGTTAGGCAGCTTGAAACGGCCGCACTTAAAGCTGCGGGTGATAACCGAAACGCACCCTTCGAGCGAAAGCTTACAAACCTATACACCAAGGGAACGTATATTGATGATACCGAGGAGCTCGAAGGCTCGAACGCTGTAGGTGCCAATAACGCCGCACCCGCTACTGGTTACTTGCTTTGCATGACAGAGAGCAATGCCAAAGGCTGGGGTAACGATGAGAAAGTACAAATCGGTATCCTTGCTGTCCAACCCGCCACTGGGAATATCATTCATGACAGTTTTGAAGACGGTTTCATGCGCACTGAAATAGAAACCAGGCTCTTGCACATAACCCCTTGTGAGTTTCTCTTGGTCGGAGACGTTTCAAAAGCAACAGATAAACTCGTGCAACATCTAAGTGGGAGTAAGATAAATGTCTTCGGTGACAAGGCTCGGGTCGAGCGAGTGCCAAAGGCGAAGACTGCAGCTGCTGAATCGCACAGTCATGTGTCTGATTTCTATGCCGGGAGAATGAAAGCCACAGGCACCGCCCAGGATGAAAGGGCGAGAGCCTTGCTAGACAAAGTTCTGAGTCTTCCAGAGGATGTAACCATCTGTCTCTCCGCTATGATCAAGCATTTGGCGGAATATAAGCTGGAGAACGTTTTTGACCTCACTAAATATTTCCAGCCCTTCTCCGCAAGGTCGCATATGCTTCTTAATGGGAACACGTTGACCAATTTAGAAATATATCAGAACCAAACGGATCATACCTCCAAAGGGAGCTTATTTTGGACACTTGACCGCACAAAAACTAGATTCGGGCAGCGATTGTTAAGGAAATGGGTCGGAAGACCTTTATTAGATAAACGAGTGCTTGAAGATAGGGTTGCAGCAGTTACAGAACTAAAAGACTCGCATGCAACGCCTCGAGTTGGCCGGTTACAAACTCTTTTATCCAAGGTTAAAACCGACCTGGAGAAAAATCTTCTCCGGATCTACTATGGAAAAGTGAGGTTTGGCTATATAAATTGTAATTTCAAACGCTGACATTGCTATAGTGTACACGACCAGAACTTTTAACGGTGCTGCAGGCGTTGCAGATGATAGGGACGGAATTCTCACACGTTAAATCACCGGCAGCTGCTGGTTTCACTTCGTCTATAATCAATGAAGCTATTGCTAGGCTACCGATTGTCCTTGACGATGTGGTCGCCTATTTAAACAAGATCAATCTGCACTCCGCAAAAACCGACGACAAATTCAGCTTTTTTCAGGAAACAGAGGAGACAGATGATATTACGGAGCGGAAGCTTGGTATTGGGAGCGTGGAGCACGACCTTCAAGCATATCTCGCTACGGCCGCGGATATCTTGGGCAAGAAAAAGGCGTGCTATGTCACAAGCGCCGGTATTGAGTATCTTATCGAAGTGGAAAACTCATCCTTTCAAATAAAAAAAATTCCAGCCTCGTGGCGGAAGATTAGCGGTACGAAAAAGGTTTCGCGTTTCCATCCACCTGAAGTGGTGAGTCTGATAAGGGAGCGAGATCAACATAAGGAGGCGCTCGCCGCGGCCTGTGACAAGGCGTTTTTGAATCTTTTGGCGGACATTTCAACGAAATATCAATCATTCCGTGATTGCATCCAAGCGCTGGCGACGCTTGATTGCCTTATGTCACTAGCAGCGATAGCTACTCAACCTGGCTACATCAGACCAACATATACTGACCAGACGCGGATAAGTATCCGTGGAGGACGACACCCCATGGTGGAACAGCTTCTCCTGGACATGTATGTCCCCAATGATACCGAGTTAAGCAGCGATGAAACCCGCGCCTTGCTGGTCACGGGGCCAAACATGGGTGGAAAATCCAGCTACGTCCGCCAGGTCGCGTTGATCTCCATAATGGGACAAATAGGTTCCTACGTGCCAGCGGAAGCAGCGACACTCGGTATGCTGGATGCAGTATACACGCGAATGGGTGCCTTTGATAATATGCTTGCAGGAGAATCTACATTCATGGTCGAGCTCTCCGAAACCTCTGATATCTTGAAGCAAGCAACCCCACGCTCTCTGGTCATTCTCGATGAACTGGGCCGTGGTACGTCTACCCATGACGGCGTCGCCATCGCGCAAGCCGTGCTGGATTACATGGTTCGGGATATTCGCAGCCTCACGCTATTTATCACGCATTATCAACACTTGAGCAATTTGGCACGCACCTTTCCAAAGCACGAATTACGAAACGTACATATGAAGTTTACCGAATCTGGTAAAGGTGGACAAGAGATTACGTTCCTATATGAAGTGGGCGAGGGCGTGGCACATCGCTCGTATGGACTGAATGTGGCACGGCTGGCAAATATCCCTATCTCCGTGTTGGATGTTGCGCACACGAAGTCATTAGAGCTAGAGAAGAAGATCAAGCGGAAGAAGTTGGCGGGAATGGCCAAGGGGATATCTAAAATGTTTGAGGGCGGTGAGAACCAAGGGGAACTGATCGAAATGTTATTGAATGAGGTGTAACAACTGTAATTTTACTGAGTTTTTTTAATAGATCTCGCATCCGATCTAGGATATATTGGTGGTGTTCCTATGTATACGGGATACCCTTAGAAGGAGTATTGGCAATTTGAGCGCGTTTTTATATTTGGCAAGAAGTCTGACCATGTAGGAGATCACTGAAGCGGTGAGAAACGGAGGAGATACGTAATCGATTGTGGTTTTGGACAAAGAACAGTAGATCGTGCGCTGAAAATGAGATTTTAACCCGCAACCAGTTATCATGAAATAAGTAGGTACCGTCGAAGCTAGATATCTTCCCTCGACGGTATTTCAGCCTGATTCTTCCACGCGATTCTTTGCTCCGTTGACAAACCGCCCCGCCCCCAAGATATGCCACTGTAAGCCCCGATCGATTGTGATTCAAGTAGTGGCACCGAGATACGGAACAGGTCAATCATGCATATCTAGATGACCCGCTCGCTAGAGGCGTATTCACATATCAAAGCAAAGAAAAGCCGGCACCGCAACCCCGCTGTTCCCCCATTTTGTCTTTTTATCTCAATCTGCGAGCTTCTCTCTCGGATTCGAGTAAGCAAAGGATGTCGTTGACTCTGACTGTTGTGATTGGAAAAAGCGCAAATTAGTAACGAAAGTATATTCTCCCTTCCATGCTATCTATCGTCTTTGTGATATAAGGGATGAAAAAAAAATCGAGATTTTCAATCGTACCTGGGCCCTTGACATTGCGGATAATGCTTCGATGGGAGTCGTCCATGAATTCAACTCTGACTTGAGTGACACCTCCACGGGAACCTAAGTAGAGGATCATATATCAGCGTTCCACTCGAAATTCTAGTTCTCGTATGTCTTCGCCACATTTCGTCCAAAAAGAAACTGCATCTCATGGGATTTTTGACTCCGGACTCGTAGTAATATCCAACTCTTCTTTGGCGGGGAGAGGAACGCGTAGAACGTACCAGTGCGACCAAGAACGCTGGTCACCTTAGCGTACTTGACGGGAACCTTGCCGGCGGCATCCATGTTGTCTTGTTGATTTGTGTATTCGTCTAGGATGACTGACTGATGGAAAGGGCGGAGTCAGCGGCAGCGGGCGCGTGTTGGATTGTCGACGACGAGGTTGTCTGTCTCTTTTTTTGGTGGTTGAAGATAGGGCTCTTCGATTTGTTGTGGGGAGCAATTTCTGCCGAGGAAAGTTGTTGAAGGGGAGGTTTACGCGAGGGACAATGCGCCTAACCCGAAACGTCCGTAGAAAGCCCTAAACCCTAACTAAGGAATCCGGAACGGAAGCCTTCTCGTCGCGTTTGCAGCTCAAAACAAAGTCTCACTTCCGGCGCAAACTGCCGGGCGATGACTCAGTCGCCCGCAACCTTGACATGGATGTTTCTTTCATTCAACTGAACCATTTTTGTGTTTGAGCTCTTTGTTTCGTAAGACGTTGAGTAAAACCTTCCCTGGTAACTATGGGATAATAACGACTTCATACAAAAGTAACTAGTTAATTACATTGCTCGTTGGCTGTTTCCACGCGCTGTCGTTTGCCGCATCTGCTTCGTCCCGGCGGGACTGATAACTGGTTAACGCGGCGGGGAACCAAAGATTGATAACGGAGTCACAATCTCCAGGCAATCTCATCCAAACCCCAGCTACATACGGCATTGGCATGACCATCGTCCTCGACAGCTATTCGCAGTTGTTAGGCAAGGCTTTTTCCATATTGCAGGCTTTTATTTGACTTTTCAGCAAAACTTCATAGCTCGACACCATTGTCCTTTGGAGCACTCATCATCTTTCTTTTCTTTCTTTTTTTACAATCCCTCACGTTAGAAATCAGATTGAAGAGAAACCTTTTGGTTTAGACGTACTCTAAAGATGGACTTGGTCAATCAGTGAGTTGCCCGCGTCAGTGAAAGGTTATCACGCTGAATCTTGTCAAGATACTAACGTTGCGAATAGCCTTGAAGGACGGTTACTATTCGCCATTCCCAAGAGCAAGTCACCCTTCTCCCTGGTTCCCAGCCGCAGTTTGACAGCATCTTCGCGTGCTCTTAGAGCATCATGTCTACCCAGCTCCTCAATTGAGGCCCATACCAATCCCATTTTCCTTTGCCAAATTTCTGACAAAATTTTGAACAGAGGGACGCCTCCAACATGCTGCGCTTGACCTTCTAGCCGGGTGTGACATCCAATTCCGTCGCGAATCCCGTCTCGACATTGCTCTAGTGAAAAATCTCCATATCGCTCTGATTTTCCTTCCCGCGGCCGATATTCCAACTTTCGTCGGAGATGGACGCGTAGACCTTGGTATCACCGGCAGAGACCAAGTTGGGGAACATGATACTCGCCTTCAGGCCGATGAGCAATCCGGCGTCGAGGAAATCCTTGATCTCGGTTTCGGCGGTTGTAAACTTCAGGTTCAGGTCCCTGCGAAGGGTGATATACGAGAAGCTAGCCAGCTAGTGGGAAAAAATGTGGTTACAAGCTTTACTGGTTTGACTGAAGACTATTTTGCACGGTTGGAGGGTGCCCAGCGAAACGATAACGGCCGCTGGAACATAAGAACTAAGATCAAGTATATTGGAGGCAGCGTGGAAGCAGCATGCGCGCTAGGCGTTGCCGATGGAATTGTTGATTTGGTTGGTGAGTGACATATCCACCTAAAGTTGCTTGTCGTGGTAAATATCATTGACACACGTGTTAGAATCTGGTGAAACCATGAGAGCAGCCGGTCTTCAAGCCATCGACACAGTTGTTGACAGCACTGCCGTTCTCGTAAAATCTCGCAAAACCTCCAATTCACTAGTCGAGCTTCTTACCTCTCGAATTAAGGGTGTGATCAGTATGTACCTAAACATTTGTCTTCTTGTTTCCACGCATTATTTCTAATCTTCTCCCTAGCCGCCAAAAAATACGTCCTGTGCCATTATAATATCCCCCGCGATCTCCTATCCAAAGCCTCAAAAATTACACCTGGGAAACGCGCTCCCACCGTAACGGCGCTAGAAGAAGAGGGCTGGGTTGCTGTCAACTCTATGGTCGAGAAAAAGCTGGTGGCTACCGTGATGGATGAATTGACCAACGTGGGCGCAACGGATATACTGGTTTTGGATATCGCGAACTCTAGGACTGGATAAACGCCGTTTCGAACTGACCTCCGTCTTTCTTATTCCATCTGTTGAAAAATCAAATAAAAATAGAGCGTTCCTAGCCCTCGTTTGGCGTTCAACTATCAGATGACTTTGATACATCTAGTTATAACCGTATAGACTTTGCCAACTTTTGTTGGATCTTAAGATTACTTCATTGGGTCAAGGTTGTTGTTATTGTTCTATCTTGTCTCTCTGCACGCACACCAAATCTACCTAGGGGTTGCAGAGATTCTTCCCGCTAGTAGACTGGTCCCTCAGAGCCGACTTTACTGCCAGATTTCTCAATTGAGAAAGTGGTGAGATCTATTATCTGACAGGTGCTGACGTGCTCGGACCTGTACTGACTTTTGAATCTTTTTTCCTAATTAACTAGTTAGTTAACTAAACCTTGGCGTCGAACACGAGGCTCTTGGTCCATATGAGGGATTCAGTCATAACCCCCATCGAAATGTTTTCCTCGCATTCAACATTGAAAAATCTCTTCATGACACAACATGGCAGAGCTTTCATCGGACGAAAGGTCTATCATAGAAAACCACCGCTTAACCAGCTCAGTCCATGGTCTGCGCGGCTTGCTGCGAGAGGCGGAGGAAATAAATTCATCTGATCACCGTACCGATAACGTTGACCAACTTTCTCGAGATGCGCTTTCAAGGGTTCTTTCCACCCTTATGATTGAAGATGCTGCCTTCAACCTCCCCTCACGAAATACCGATCAAAATGTGGGTTCCGACCTGGCGGACTTGTTTAAGCAGCTTCGACGAGGCCAAATCTTCAATTACGAACACTATCGACCTCTAGTCCAGCTCATCGTCCAAGGGGCTCCCGACGTTGACATATGGACGAGCATCTACAACCTCATCGACGCCATCTCCTTCTCCCTAAAAACCCCCTCGGCGAGCGTTCCCCCCTCGTTTGAGAGTACGCCGGTGAGATTCACCTCGTTGTCACAGAGAGGACCTGAGCAGACGTGTTGACTGGTGGAAGGTAAGATCTTTGAGGAGATTCAAGACTGCGTCCACCGAGACGTGAGGGGTTTCTTCGCGAAATATTTTGAAGGAAAAGATTGGAACAAGCAAGCAGAGGCCATCTGTCACCACATGCTGGATGCCAACAATGACACCAGATTGGTGGAGTTCCCAAACCCCCCAACACAGAGTGACATCCTCAGCTGGTGGTTTCGGTTCCAGGATGAGTTCCTCATGAACGCGCGCAGTGTCTATTTTACCACCACCACCAACAAGAGCAACTTTGTTGGCTTGGAGGCGGAGTGCCAGGTCAGCCTCCTTCTGAAGGCCCAAAACCAGGGCGACACGCCAGGGAAGCATGACTGGAAGGATATCCGGGTGGTTGGCGAATTGAAAGAGCGGGATGGTAAGATCAAGGCCAAAGGCACCTTGCTGCAGATGGGCTGCTATGTGCGGGAGGTCTTCATCGCCCAGCCAACCTGACGATTTGTCCACGCGGTTGTCCTCTGCGGGAACCAGGTGGACGCGTGGGTTTTTGACCGCTCAGGTGCCTACAGCTCAGGCGTCTTCGACATCTCTAAGGACCCAAGCCGGTTTTCCAGATGATCGTGGGCTACACAATGATGACGGACGACGAGCTAGGGCTGGACACCTTCATAACACGGAGCGACGGCGGATCCTACACAGTCGCAGTGGAACGGGTGGGAGGCAGTGAAGTGGCCATTCAGCTGGACCCCAGGCCCCTGCGCTTCCAGTACGCCATCGTGTGCCGGGGCACCGCCTGCTTTCTCGCGGAAGCCGAGGATGCACAGCAAGTCGTGGCTAAGTTCTCGTGGATGTCAGACAAGCGGGCGGCGGAAAAGGATCTTCTCAACCTCGCCCACGAAAGGGGCGTCAAAGGAGTGGCGAAGGTCATTGGACATCACCGCATCACTGACATCGCTGAACTGCGCCGCTGCCTGAGCTTTGGCCAGCGTCATAGTTTTCGAGGTGCAACCCCCAGTGCCTCGTCCTCCTTCAACCAATCCCAGCACAAGGACTCTCAGTCGCGGTCGTCCTCTCGGTTTCCTGTCCTTGGTGCCAGTGAAAGGGCGATGACCAAGAAACGCAGATCTCCCGAGAAGGGGTTCCAGTCCTCCAAACGATCATGCTCGAGCAGCCAGCAGCCGAACTTTGATCAGCAGGAGACTGAATTACGCTTCTCGATCCGATCAAAACATGCGCCGAGCCTCTTCAACAGGAATAGTGGAGAGACGGAGCCTTATGATAACCGCATCCTGCGTTGTCTGGTGATTGCGCCCGCTGGCCGGCCGATCTACGACTACCGCTCACTCTCGGAACTGCTTATGGCGCTTCGCGATGCAATAAAGGCGCATCGGTCCCTCTACCTGGATGGGAACATCTTGCACCGAGATATCTCGGAGAACAACATCATCATCACCAATCCAGACACCGCGGATGGCAATGCAGGCATGCTGATCGACCTTGACCTCGCGAAGGAAGTCAGGAGCGGGCGAAGCGGCGCGCGTCACCAAACCAGCACGATGGAGTTCATGGCCATCGAGGTGCCACTTAATGTCGACCATACCTATGGGCACGATCTTGAGTCTTTCTTCTATGTGTTGATCTGGCAGTGCGCCCGTCACGGCTGGAAAAAATCAAATGATGATCCGCCCCAACATAGTATGCTCAGAAACTGGTACACTGGAATCTACAAAACAATTGCCAATACCAAACGAGGGAACATGGAAGCTGGTGGGTTTGAATATCTTCTGCAGGAGTTCCCGCCTGGCTTCGAGTGTGTCAAACCATTATGCAGATCCATACGACGCATACTGTTTCCGTATGTGGAGGAAGACTTATCGTCGGAACACCGCAATACCCGAAACGGTTATATGATCCTATCATTAAGGTGTATGAAGATGCAATATCTCTGATTGAAAGTTGAAAGCGTTAAAAGTAAGAAGCACATTTAATAATGAAGGAAGTGACAATATTAATCATCAATGTTTTTCTTCGATCTCATCAAGCAAGGACTACTATTGTGACATCTCGCGTCCGTCGGAGAGCTTGGCCCTGCTCAGTTTGACAAGGGCATCGAAGATGTCCAGGCAGTGAAGGAATAGGCACTCTCTAGACCTAGATGGAATGAAGCACTCAGGCTGTGTTGCTACTTTGTTCATCAAGAATAGAACCATGACACTGAGATGTCGCATCTCCGCTGTCGAAGGAAGAATGCAACAACTTCAAGCACTTTGAGTACCACCACAGGGTGCACCTTTGATTATCCTCAACTAAACTAACTTCATGGCTATTGAAATAACATAATGAATCGCTTTGTGTTTTGATACGCACATCAACATTGGATTAACTGCAAAAATCTCCCTGGACAAGTGAACATTGAATCTGGTTTTAGACTAGGAGTTCTGGATGCTCTTTTGTGGTTACAGCAATGGAGGTATCGTTCAATGTCAAACAAGTGTTTGCTGTTCACCACATCCCGCTGCCAACGACCCCCTGCCTACTCCAAGCAGGCGAGAAGCGACCCTTGAGGAACCACAAACAGCCACGAAAGTCGGTGCTTGATATCCATACAATCGTAATTGAAACAGGAGACGAAAACAAAACGGCGGCGATTGTTTGCCCTGAGAATCTTCATGAATGGACAATCAGCGTGGTTCCTAGAAAAGGCTAGGATTCGGACCGCATGAAGACTTACACCTCCACGCATTTTCTCTCTGTATCCGGTTTCAAATCAGTGTCCACAGCGCAAATTATGAGTTCGTGAATTTGCTTACCACAAAATATTTACGAGAATCCCCAAACACCACCCGCCGCACCTTCTAAACTTGAGCTTAGAATATGCGCCCATTGGCAATGATATAGCTTACGTACCTAGTCGAAGATATCAGGATTTTGAACCTGGAACCAGACGACTCCCCCCTTCCCTGCCTGGACTGGTCCATCGGTTAGCGGAACTGTACAGATTTGGACCACCGAGTGAACCCACCTCTGAAACGGCAATCAGGACACTTTGAACAACTACTCCAAAGATGACGATACGTAATCGAGCCCAATTTGAAAAAAAAAAAGGGAAAAAAAAAGGATGGCCGCCCACGCACCCGCTATGAAACCTAGCAAATCAACTAGATTAGTGTGGCTCGCCAAAAGTCCGAGAAAGATGTTGAACGACAAGCGGATCACCTGGTTACTCGTCAATTACCAACGTCCTAAACATCTCATTAGCAACCATAATGAGTAGTCAAACACCAAGATGTTCACCGTGCTCAACTCGACGAAAATAGGTGAAATCCGGCCCACCCAATATTCAGCGATGCTATTCAAATTTTATCAGCAAAATACTCTTAACAACATATCGCATTTCTGCACGGCTCGACCCGCGGTCCTCGAAACATCGCCCACCCGCCCTCGCCTATCAAACCGGGTCAAGGAGAATTCTGTACCGCATGCACATCTTTCCAATGATGTGCACGTGGTTTGAGGAGGATTGCGGTTAGTAAATGTTTTGAGGATCAAAAATCTAACCATCTACTTACCTCCGAGTACAGGGCTCTGGCAAACTAAACATGGATAGATACCTGCGATGACAGTCGTGACTGGGCCTGCGAGAAAGCACAGGAAAGGGATTGCTTACTCAAACAGCCATATAGGAAAAGCAGTCCGCCGCCCGTGCAAGGTTGTTGAAACCTCTGCAATGAAAGTTGAAGCCTCACCGAAATCAGAACTGGAAGCCTGATTCGAGAGTCGAGAAATCGCGAAACGACCTAAAGTGGAACAAAAGCAGCAAAAAAAGGGACAAAAAAAGGGGCAACAAACACAAAAAACACAAACCAAAAAAAACAATAATGGACTTCTCGTCCGAGATTCTTTAGAATGATTTTTTATTTTCAACTTTTTTTTTGGAATTTGTTTTTTTTTTTTTTTTTGGAATTTTTTTGAGAATCACAGTTCAGCATAGGCTCAGAGAACCCAGCCTCCGCGCGATCTCATTTTTTCTCGTCGCTGGTTCCACAGTCTGAACACGTACGAAGAATGAACGTCTCGAGGGTCATATTCGGAATAACCATTCCGATGGTTCAGTTCGACCTGAACCAGACCTAGTTGGGAGTACGCGCAGTTCCGTTCGCAAGGTTGACCTGAATGGTCACGTAACTGGGTGAGCGAGGTACACCAGTATTCGGTAAATTTGTCGGTCTCTCCGACTTCGTTGGGTGTCGATAAAGGAGTGACTTTCCATCCTCCGAGTTTGCCGAGCAAAGACGGAGTATGGTCGCGGTGGGTGTCGACACCCGGAACGATCCATCGGTCGACAACTTTCACGTGTCCGCCGGAGAACTGAACTCGCTTCTCAACCTTGCTGGCACCGGGCTTTCTCATGGCACTCTTCAGCACGGGGGCCGAAGGAGTATCGCGAGATACCGGAAATCGTCCAGGGTACTTGGCATTGAGACGAGCGAGTGCAGCCTTGGCAGAACCGCGAAAATAGCCGGCCGAGGCAGAGGTACCGGAACGAGTGGCTGTGCTTGTAGCACGGGAATCTACTGATGTAGATTCGGTAGAGCGAATGGACGTGGTAATGCCACGAGTCGAGCGAGTGGAGACCTCACGAGGAACTACAGACACAGCGGGAGCAGCAGACCGAGCGGAAGAAGAAACAGCAGCAAAACGCGAAGAAGCAGAAGGACGAACAGGAACAGAAGGACGAACAGGAACAGCAGGACGAACAGGAACAGCAGGACGAACAGGAACAGAAGGACGAACAGGAACAGCAGGACGAACAGGAACAGCAGGACGAACAGGAACAGAAGGACGAACAGGAACAGCAGGACGAACAGGAACAGCAGGACGAACAGGAACAGAAGGACGAACAGGAACAGCAGGACGAACAGGAACAGCAGGACGAACAGGAACAGAAGGACGAACAGGAACAGCAGGACGAACAGGAACAGCAGGACGAACAGGAACAGAAGGACGAACAGGAACAGCAGGACGAACAGGAACAGCAGGACGAACAGGAACAGAAGGACGAACAGGAACCGCAGGACGAACAGGAACAACGCGAGAAGAAGCAGCAGCAGAAGCAGAAGCAGAACAAACAAAACGCGCAGAAACAAAACGAGAAGCAACGGAAGAGGAGAGCCGCCCAGATGGAAGAGGAGTTGGCTTTGAAGCCACTTTACGGGCGACCGCTGCACGCACAACGGATGATCCCGCAGAAGAGAATGACTCATTAACAGAAGAAGCAGAGCGAGTGTTTGAAGTCCCAGAGGGACGAAGGGCAGAACGAACGACTGAAGAAGCAGCAGAAGAGAAGGACTCATTGCGCGCAACAGACGAAGTAGCCGAAGCAAAACGAGTGGATTTGGCCACAAAGGGCCGAGCAGCAGAACGAACGACTGAAGAGGCAACAGAAGAGAAGGACTCATTGCGTGCAACAACAGAAGAAGAGACAGAACAAGAACGAGCGGGCAGGGCGGCGGAACGAGAACTCACCTCGGTGGGCCTGAAGCTCACCTTGTGAGGGAATGGGTTGAACGGAGGTCCGTTGCGCCTTCGGGCCGCACGGTCGTTCGGGATTGTCGGGATACCTGGGATATGGTAAGAAGACATGGTAACCTAATGCTTTGATAAGTGCTATGTGATAATGGGTATGGTATGGTAAGCATGAAGGTTGGGAGAGGAAAAAAAGAAGAAGAAGAAAAGAAGAGAAGAATGGGAAGAGAAGAAGCCAGTTGATATAACCCCCCCCCAAAAATCCGGTTCCATGGATCAAAACAAACCGTTGCGGTTGCCATGTTAGGGAATTCTCCGTGGCCTAGGGAAAGTTCCGCCCTGTTAGTTAGCAGCGCGCCTTCGTTCCTGAGGTAACAGTTACCTATTCCAGAAGGATTGGACTTCCACATTCAACAATCACGATTTGTTTACATCCATTCAATGGGGAAACGGCAGGTGCCTCCCACCATTTCGTGAGCTGTTCTGCGGGGAAAAAGGCCCCGTATGGCGTTACGGGATGCATACAGAGGATTCAATGATTCCCCGTATTCAAACGTAACCTGTATGTATTCCTGCGCAGAGACGGCAGAGCCGCATTGACCGCGTTCAAAGGGATTGATTGATATCCTGTTCGTGCAGAATGTTACCAGTAATGCCCCGTGTTGCCCTGAGATGGCCTACAACACATGCTAGAATCGTCTACGACAGGCAACTCAAACTCCTCTTCCCATGTCAACAAACGTCCCAGTGGACTCTGTATGGGTGAATTAGCTGTGTCGATCTTTGCCATCTGAATGCTGGTCATTCCATAACGCAAATAATAAGATGATAATTTTCTCAACGCTTACGGGGGTATGAAACCGGGCATTTCCATTGTGGAATTTTGAAGGAATTATTCCAGGGTGCTGTGCAGTATAAAAAGTGGAATTTATCTGGCATGCAAACCACAATGAGCACTTGAAGACACTGTACTAATGTCAATGAAGGAAATACATCTACTGCGTTGAGATTTTGGCTGTATAGCAGTTCACCAAGGGCAACAGGACGAAATCGGAGCAACCAATTTACTGTCAAAGGCTGGACCTGGGGAAAGCAAAGACTGGGTTCCTGTTGTTATCGGTGGATAGACGTACGACACACACACATTGGCAATATGGCGAGATAAGAGGATAGAGCCGTCGCTCCATCGAGATCATTCATTTCCAGTAGACAGTGCCATCCATCAATCTTCTGGCAGTGCGGTACACTGTCGCCCGCTCCACTTCTCCATTGGCAGCAAAATTCGCCCCAACCACCAATTTTCCGCTTGAATGGCCGATAACTAACTCCTCTTTACCTTCTACACCAGGCTTCACATATCGATTCACAACAGAACCCGGAATCTTCGCAGCAACCGCCAAACTCAACCCCGTCGTTATTGGCATCGCCCTGTGCGGCTGACCCACAGAGATCGCACGCACAACAACATCAACGGAACTCCCATCCAATCTCCCACCAGAGAGTAACACATGCGAACTGGGTCGAGAAACGAAACATATCTTCGGAATCGACGCTGGGACTCTGTCCGGTGTATCCGCCATCCCCATTTTCATCGTAGCTTTTTGCCGAATTGACTCCAGTTTCTCCAGTAACCCTGGCACATTCTGCGTCTCATCGGGGAGCATGGTCCCACTAATCCCCAGCTCTTCGGCAGACACAAACACAGATGGATTCCCCACATCCACACACGTCACCGGTAGCCCGTCAATATAATCGACCACATTACCCGTAGGCAGCATCTTCCCCGTCTTCGAACCGCCAGGATTCATAAAGTCAAGCTTAACCTTGGCAGCCGTTCCGGCAACTCCATCAATCGCGAAATCGCCCTGGGCCACCGCCTCACCGTCACACACGGCAAATGTAGCCTCAATGACTTTCCCCGTGTTAGTATTGAATATCCGCACCGTCACATCCCCACTACCCTCCCCCAGCGATTTGAAGATGCCAGAATCGACCGCAAACGGTCCAATCGCACTGCTAAGATTCCCACAATTCCCAGAATAATCAATATCCGCATTCTTCACGCCAACCTGCACAAATGTAAACTCTACATCAATGCCCGGCCTGCTTGATGGGCCCACAACACATATCTTCG
Source organism: Amauroascus niger (assembly GCA_001430945.1). Taxonomy (NCBI): domain Eukaryota; kingdom Fungi; phylum Ascomycota; class Eurotiomycetes; order Onygenales; family Onygenaceae; genus Amauroascus; species Amauroascus niger. The sequence continues at coordinate 61,889 of LJPK01000119.1, read as the reverse complement.
AGAGACTGGATACCCCACCTCCAAGTCCATCAAGCTGGCGCCCATTTGGGTCGGGAGAGCCGATTACACCGAGAAATATGGATGCCCAATCTGCGCGGGATGAAGGAAGATCTTTGGCCTGGAATATCACGCCGCGAGAGGTGCCGCCGCGATAGTAAGCGGCAGGGATGCGACTTTGTTTACATCCACTTTGAAATGTTGGATTAAATTGAGAGAAGTGTCTTTGGCTGACCCGGCAATGCTACAGGGTCGATGGTCAGCAAAATAATGGGCTACATGAGGCTCAAGAGATTTTTCGGAGGGGGTAGTCACAAATCCCGTAGTTACGGTTGGATTAGCTTACTCTACATGGTCTGAGGTGCTGTAAAATCCTCAGTGCTGGCTGCCGTGACCCCATAAGTTCTCAAATGATGGCTGTTGTTGATTCTGCTGTAATCTAAATGATTGAGTGTAGTCAATGTTGCCAAAGACGGTAAGCTTCTAGAAGTCCTGTGTTTTAGCACGTGGTTGGAGAAGATGCAGTGACGTCATGCAACCAAATAGGGAAAGAGGAAAACAAGTGAGAGAAAAGGATATTGAAATGGCAGGATTTGGGGCTCTATGCCTCTGAACTAAAGGGACTCTCTCATAAAAAGATGTTCATGTTTTATCTCATAGTTATCCCATAATTACCCTACTACGGATCTCCAGGATCGACGACTCCCTATGTTCAAGTAGCAAAATCAAATCGTTTGTTTGTTTATAATGATGCCGCATGCACCCAAGTCAACGAGGCCTCCCAACCTCTGCATATTATGCAGCGTACATATCAAAAGTAGCTTGTCAAACTCTCCTGCAGCCGATACTTGCAATCCATCTGGGGTTCTATAACATAGTAGATAAAATTACTTCCTCGGCGTAAAATTAAAATGAAATAATTATATGTATCATCATCCAATGCACCATTAAAATTAGACAGCAGAAAAGGACGACTGGGATGCATATCTCTGCCTGTCTTTTAAGCCGTGACTGCGCCTGTCCCTCTTCGGCTGAACCACCAATAAACGTACCCGACTTACGCCGTACATGAAAGAAAAACCTCATCCAGGAGGATTACACCCGCCAACGATTCCATAGATTCCACCGGTGTCCATCCGTGCCCGTCGAGAGCTCTCGTGAACGGGGTCTCGTCATTCGTATTCGACCTGGAAATGTGACTTCGATGAAAAAATAAAAAAAGAGTAAAAGCACCCAATCAACTAAACTCCGCTGCAAAAAAGCGTGGAGGGGAAAAGAAAAGAAAAAAAAAAAAGAGGGAGAAGCAAAAAAGGAGGGTCGTGGGATCTTTATAAAGGTGCGAATCGTCTTTTTTTGTCACCCAACCTTCGGTGGGTTCAAGGATAGCTTTGGAAACGACTTCTTACGCGAATTCGGTGTAGGCCTAAATTCTCCAACTCTCACGGAATCGCCGGAGATCAGCCTTAGCAAGATGTTTCCCTGTATCCAAAACCCGCTGCCAATAGGGACGGAGCTGGTCATAGAAAGAATGCATGGCGGGAAAATTGGGAAGCAAGGCTAAATGGGGCGTAGCTGCAAGAATGATGGCGGCGACAAGGCTCAAGGAAAAAGCAAAAGTCGGGACATACGATCTTTTATGATCCTTCTTTTTCCTGAAACGATCGATGATCCGCACTATCTCCCTCCTTCCAGCAGAAGCGTTGATCTTCTGGCCACCGAGGCTCATGCTGACTTTCTGACTCGTGCAGGCCTTCAGGAGTCTGGTGATTAGGAGGTGGCGCATGGTCAAACAGACGAAAACACCGCAGTCACTGCTGTTTTCTTGAACCGGCGAGTCATCGAGATGGACAAAGCGGAATCCGCGGTCAAGGATAATGCTGACTTTTTGTGCCACTCGAAGGGCCTCGTTTCGATTTCCCGGCGGGAGAGAGTCGTAATGGAAAGCAACGTTGTCGACCACCGAAACGAGGAGTAAGGACCAATGTGTGCCGCCCTCGGCTTCTGTTGGGCTACGACAGTCATTTATGGGCAGGAAAATGTGGCTTGCCTTACTGAAATCGGGAAGGGCATCTCTCAGCGTGCGAGGATCATGCGTCTGATAGAGGAGATATGACATGCTAGGTCGAAGGAGGATGATATTGGTGGTTTGGTATTGAGAAATCACTTCGCGTTCGAGGTACCTGACCAATCATGAACAACCGTGAATGCAAGAATAAGAGCACTATGGGCTCGGAGCATACTCTTCCCAGAACGCGATGACCTATAAATTTCAATATTGTCAGCGTCGAGGACGCAACTGATCTGTGAGTGGAACTCACATTGTCCGTCAGCCAGTCATTCTTCAATGTGTCCACGTCTTCGTTTGTCACTATCGTTCAGGCATTGATCATCAGCGCCCCTATCCACCCCACTAGATCAACTATCAAACGAGTGAGATTACGTACGGCTAATATCATGGTCTAAAGAGTGCAGGGTTAGCCCGGTGCCATCAAGAGTTGCCAGGGGGTTGTCAAGGAGGATATAACACCACTTCGCACCACTAATCTTCACCAAAATAGGAGGAAAGTAGAAGAGGAAATGACAATCCACATACATGTAAGATAGGTATCGTCCAGACTCGTCTGCACACTGTCAGCGCCACACTCTCCGCCAGTAACTACCTTTGCAAAGCCTCGAAAAGATCATGATTGAGACGTATGGAAAGCAAAGGCGGCGTCAACATCGCACTCCGCAACAAAACATCACTTGTAGGACCAAAAACTGGCCCACCCGAGGAAACGCATTGGGATCGACGGGCAAAGGAAACACAAACGATGAGCTGATACGCGACAGGACGCGCGACTGCGTGTGTAAGACGAGGTTGTTCCCATCCCTTCCCCTAATCATAGCAATTTGACACAGGAAGCGGTGGCACAGTAGTCTCATCTCGAAAGCATGAGAGCAAAACCGGACCATCTGTAAGACGGAAACCCCGGAAGAGCGACAACAAAAGGATTAAGATCAACGTACCGACTCGCCCAATCGCCCGCGCATCCGATCTCGGAACCGGTGGAAGCTGCCTTCACCCATCGCGCATAGATCAGATCGAAGTCTTCGAGTGATTTTTCAAAAGAGCCCTTGGGAATCGAAGGGGATGTTCTTTTTTTTATTTTTAAAAAATTCAGAGCGTCAGCACTCAAGAAGCTCAGCCAGGGGGGCGTGTTCCTTTTTTTTTCTTATTTACCGTGTTAAGAAGTTTTGAAGCAATGACGGCTATCTATCCGGGGGTGATGCTGGGGCGACTTTGTTTTAGCATTGAAGCCGGGAAGTCCGATGTAACCATGCAGCAACGAAAGGAAGAAACGAGGAGTTGGAAATGAGACAGCATACCAAGTCGGGAAAATCTCGCTGCTTCTGGAGAGTGAGTAAAAGCAGCACAGGCAAAAAAAGACCTCAAGCAAAGCTGGTGTCCAAAGTCGATGGGAGTGGAGGGTCGTGAATAGGTTATGGATATGACGCGGGGATGTTGATGTTTCGTCCTGGTTCTGGGCCTTTTTGGGGTTTGGGTTCTGGCTTAACTAGTTAAGTTGACTTCGAGAGGGGGGGGATGATGTAAGACAGTTTCGCCCCACGTTGCTTGGCAAGCTTCTGGCTGGAAAAAGGGGAAAAGAGAGAGGGAGACTCGAGAGAGAGAGATCAACTACGCAAATCCAAGGAGAAACCGGAAAAAGGAGAAAGAAACACTGGGGGTGAAGCAAGCGACGGATGCTGAAGAGTCAAGTCTGCCTTCTCGGTGCGTGGCAATTCGATTTCCTCACTTTCAAATCTCCCTTGCCGTCCAACGGAATCGCGCATCGCCCAACAGTGCCACTTGGCGCTGCGGTCTAGATCTTTTAACGAGCTACGCTTCATTTCACAGCTCCCTCCTGCCAATCAAGTGCCGGCAAGCCGTGATTCTGCACGGAAAACGAACCAATTTTACGGAGCTCAGGGGTCTTGGACTCGTTATCCAATACGACATTTTTTCCTGCCATCAAATGCAAATGAACTATTGTCTTTATTGAATCGTGAGGAATCTGGTGTGATGAAAAATGGGTATCAAAAGGTTGACATTCTGGGCTGTCTCGAAAAGAAGGGGGGAAAAGGAGGAAAAAAAATGAAAATGGGGAGAAGGAGAGACAGCTAATCGTAATAAGTAAAAGACAACTGAGAAAATGTAGGTAGGCAAAGTGTCCCTTTTTAAACTTGTATCCCGGCAACGGAAACTAACATCAACAAATACAGCCGCCCGATATCGCTCAAACAAAATAAAAAAAGGGGCAGATTTCGTCAAGAGGGAGATGGAGAGAAAGAATACAACCCGTGGCCAAAATAAAAACCATTCGCACACAAAACAAGAGCGTCGACGCTGAGGCTCCCGAACAAAAATCCCTAAGCAAGTCACACAAATATACCCTCGTAAAAATAACATGGAATATGACAAGAATTTGATGGCAAGAGGCAGGCAAAGCAAGTTCTGCGCTGCAAAGAAGAGAAGAAAAAAGAAAGAAAAAAAAACAAGGGAAAGGATATAAAAGGAGAGGAAAGATGGAGGTATAGATTAAGAAAGAGGGAACCAAAAAAGGTTCAGACATCATCATCACATCTGGTAAAGTAGACCTTGAGTTATAGTCAACGCGCCCATATATGCCATTCGCCCTTGCTGAAGAAACAAACATACAACATATGATCGCGTAAACATCGAAGAAAGGTGTCCAAAGACATGCCAAAAAAAAGGCTTCAAGATCAAAGGGTGAAAAAGAATTGAAAAGACGGTAATGAAGGAGGCTAAAGATCAAGCGAATTTGCCGAAAGTTTCGATAGAAAAAGGGATAAAGAGCTTTTCGTCTCATGCAAGATTCGTTAAGGGATTCCGCTCCCGCCTCCCAGGAGAAAAGTCTGGCAATAGATTTAACCCGCAAGTTTAGCAAAATGTTTCGTCCAGATCCATCCAACCTGGTGTGTTGGGTCATCCTGGTTTTTTGCCAGCCACAGGTCGCCCTTTTCACCGATCACATCGAATATCTCGCCGGCGACATAAGTCAAATAGGGATAACCCGCTTCTCGCCGCGCCCGATCAATGTTAAATTCGAACATGCTTGCCGCCAAGAAAAGCACTTTGGGGTCCTTTGGTCCAAGTTGGGAGTCTAGCGGTGCAAGCGGCACGGAGGGTTCCGCCATTGGCATTGCTGAAGAGAAGAATCCGGAGTACCGCGGCGCGTCGGGCGACGAAGGGTGTTCGGCGAGATCAGGAGCAGGAGATCGATTAGCATTACTTTTGAGGCTGTTAATCGATGCAGGCAGATCAGAAAAGAACTCAGGGAAGCGCGGTGTATCTAGAGAGAGCTGCGGCAGGAGGGGAGACGCGTCTGAAGTTCGGTAAGAGGTATTACCCGCTGTACTCGTGCTAGGCGTGGTACTGCTGCGGGCTGGATGGTTTACTGCAGTGGCCATGTAAGGAACGTGGGTTCCTGAAAAGTTGGAATTAGTGCGCGAACGTGCGCCAAGATGAGGATGGGACGAGTTGGTGTGGTGCATGAGACTCTCCCCGTGGGACGATGTTTGCATGAAGCTCACGGGTGGGTTGGCCCCGAATTCCACCGAGACTTTGGGAGATGCCCCATGCTCAACTGAGAATGTACGGGTGGTGGTGCTGGACGGTCGTCTGGACGACGCGGTGTCCATTCCGTGCGATGTTGTGGGTGAGCTGAAATTGTGCACATTCACTGTGTCGGCGAGCACCGTTCCGTTGCAGACTCCAAGTGAAAGAACTTGGGCTTCGCTGAATGTGAAATCACCAGACCAATCACTAATAATCTGGGACACATCCTGTGGCATTCGATCAATGGTATAACCAAGTCTCTTTTGCATCAAAGTGTGCCAAACTGTCTGGATTTGAACGAAATTGTTCAAACAAGCCTCCATAAGCTTGCCAGTCAAAGAGACGAGTTGCGGGAGTTCTTCCTTCAAAGTCACATTCAGTGCAACAAATTGCTCTCCGAGTTCCGCGGTTTTTTTATCCGGCTTATCCCCTCGATCCTTGATAGCTTTGTACTTGACGTAATCTAGCAATCGCTTGTTCCGCTTCTGCATTACTCTCTGCGGGCCATCATGGAGTTTCAGAAGAGTCACCATAGGAGTGATAACGCTCTTTCGGACTGAAGCAAGCTAAGCAAATCCGTCAGTTTTGTAGTCAACCAGTCGATTTTTTGGAACAACTTACATGGTCGACTAGGGCAACCGTCATGATATCTTTGACCGCTAGCCTAAACCGACACCACTTGCTCTCCAGCTCAGGATAATTCGACGGCGCAACAGTCATATATGCCTCAATCGCAAGAATGAATTCGTTAAGTTTATTCATGGAATTTTGCATTTCCGTCGTATAAAGCTCCACATCGCGCATTATAAGCTGCAACTGGAAGAAATTGTCGCCGAACTTTTGCGAAAGAATATCATATTCCTTGTCAGTAAACATCTCCGATAGACCAACATGCTGCTTCAATTTCTCCGTGCGCCGTCCAAACGCTTTGGACAAACCCGCTCGAACATCAGACTCCTTGCGTTTTCGGCTACTGACGACCTGGCCCACGACATCAGCCCGTTTCTTCAGGTCATTAATACGTACGGACATCGCCGTGGTTTCCCGGAGAGCGTCGGCAATGGCTGCGTGGTCTGGATGATCAGTCGGTGTTGTGCTCAGGAGTTCAGTCAGCAATAAAGGATACTTCAGCACTCGTTGCACTGGTTTAACCAGCAGAGAGTCCAGGTTCCATGCGGTCGTAAGATCAGAGGCCCAATCACGACACTCCTTCAGCCAAATGTTCACATGCTTGTTCTTATTCTTCAGGAGCGAGTCGAGAGTCTTATTTGCAGCTTCGTGATTTCTTAAATACTCCGAATAGACTTTCTCCATTCGACCAATAAGCCCCATAAATGCATGGCCAACACCTGTTTTTCGATCTTTTTCATCTTCCGACAGCCCCAAATTTTCTTGACTGTTAGTATTGGGAGTATACCTGCTAGCACGCTTGCTAAGCCAGCGTTGTGATTTTGGTAGCACGTATACACTCTTCGCGGCTTGCTTCAAAGCATCCTGGAAGTCCATTGAGAACTTAACCACCTGCTCCGAGTTGCCGAACAGAGTCTTCACATCTTCAGGGGTTAGCCCACAAGAGCTCGACGTCCCCTTATAGATGTCCACCACTACTGTCATGTCTTGCCCAAAAGTATATTCCGTATCGACAAGCTCCTTGATGACCATATATCTCTTTCTCAAGCGACGCTGTTCGGGTGTCGGAGTTTTCTTTGGAGATGGGGCCTCAACGTTGCCTTGAGGTAGGGTTTGTCGGTCTTGAGACTCAGCCGACGAAGAAAGGGTCTGGGGTGACGTTGTGGTGCCCGTCTGAGGGAGTGACGAGTCATTACTATCTCGGGCATTTGCTCCATAATCTTTTGGCACAAAAGTGGTGTTAGGCAAGATCATGGGGGGCGAACTCTGCGAGTATATGCTTGGCGCTTGTTGTAGTTTTTCTGCACTGAGCTGGCGAGATAATGATCCTGGGGGTGGAGGTGGAGGATAGCTAGGTAGCTCGGGAATTGTTGGAGAATCACCTTCCTGAGGAGAGTGAATGTGAATGGACACACCGAGGCCATTGCCGCTTGTGGCCGTGTTTAATGAATCCGGAGCAGTGGTCGGCACTTTGGGAGTCATTGCATCGTCACGTCCAGGCACAGCGGAGCCACAATCCCCATCGACGGCCCGTTCTTCTGTTTCATCTTTATCGGTAGCAGCCAAATGCATCCAGTCAGCAATTGACGGCGACGCACGTTCCCAATCATCTCGTAAATTCAGGTTAGCAAGGTGCGGGACATAATCAGACGGCGGTATTGACTTCGACTCTGGAAGCATAACCGCATCCTCAGCCAAACTGTCTTCTTGAAGAGTCTCGGTTGAATGTGTCTTCTTTTCTACTTCGGCCTTCTTTACAACCGGCTCAGGGATTCGTGGTTGTCCAAATCCAGCTTTAGCAAGCTCTTGCAAGTACAGTTGAGTTGCACGCTTTGTATCCCATCGCGCCTGTTTAGCTAGATCTGGGTAGCGGTGCATCAAATTGAGACTGAATCTTTCTCCGGGACGCACTTCTTGGGTTGAACCATCCTCGGTAGTCTCTTTGGGTTTCGACTCTTGCTGTGCTGTGGATGGCTCCCTAGTGTTTGGCTCTTGCGGTGGTTGTGGAGTAACGTTTCTGTCGCTCATACACGTTGATGTGGGCGCTCTGTCATCAGCAGTTGCAACAGCTTCCACCTTTTCCTCCGAGGGCGTCGACTCTTCAATTAGTTGATTATTGTTGATTTGAATCGACGAACTCCATGAACTCATGCTCCATCTTTGCCGGTCTAAATGAGTTCTGGATTCGTCAGCATCGTCTGGAAATTCTAGGTTTTCACTGCTTGTGTCTATGGGTTCGAAGTACGTTTGCTGAAGCATGATTTGAATAGATTCTTTATCGCGCCCAGACGATGAGACCTCCTCATCGTCACTAGAGTCGGTGATGTCCGGGCTGGATTCCCGCATTTGCATGATATGGCTAAGCATAGTTCGATGGGATTGTAAGGGCTGAGGAAAGTCAGTTTGTGGCTCAATGTCAATTGTCGTGGTGTCCGTCATGGTGGTGATCGCAGATTGTGGCGTCGTCTCCGAGCACACGGAGGAAGGGCGTACGTTAGGCAAACCTTGCTCTGGAGTATCAAATGTATCTGTGACCGACAACGGCTCTTCCGCTGAGTCGATGCTGAATTTGCTGGTAGGAGCAACAATCAGTATCCGCTTCGCCAGATTGGGCGAACGGCCCTCTTCCGGTGTGACAAAGGTTTCTTGCTCGTCACAAGTGTCCGGCGATTCGACAGCCGGGGTTTCTAGCTCCAGGGTAATCTTTTCTGCCATCGCTGCTGCCCGTTCTTCAGACTGCTGAGATCCATTGTCTTTCGTCTCATCCTTTGGCTGGGCTTCTTTGAGACGAGCAGCTCTTTGTGCTTTCTTTGCAATCTCTTTCTTATTGCTCTCTTCCATCGACCGGTTAAAAGCCTGTTGTATTCTTTGACGCCTAGCCGCGAAGTCCACGTTGCCCAGTTCCGGCAGTCGTCGCGACTTTGTCCTCGTTGTGCGTGGTGAGCTCGAGGATATTTCATTGTTTTGAAAATCGGATATCCTGTCAACGATTTTTCCACGGGAAGCTGTGGTTGTAGCGCTCGACACGGGTTGGCGTGGTCGAGAACTTCTCAAGGGAGGGGACATTTTCGGAGGAGGGGCGGTGATGATGGCTTTGAGAGATGGGCTTTTAAGCGGTTGGAGGTTGTGTGCACGACCGCCATCTCGTCTTCTAGGCGAAGTGATTCGAGGTGACATAGGCGGACTACGGAATATTGGGGATGGGTGAAGTTTCGGAGACGGTTTGGGTAAAGCACTTATTCCCTTGGGAGGCAAAGAGATATTCACTGGATGCCGATCCAGCGCTGAATTTGTCCTCGTAGAGGGAGATGAATTGCCTGAGTCGGAAGTGTGACTTTGTCTGCGTGTAGCAACTGGTATTCGGGATTGAGAGAGAGATTTTCTTCGATCGCTCGACGAAGATGTGGGAGAAATCGGCGATTTGACGCTCTTGTTTGGGTTAAAAGAAGCAGGACTCATTGGCTGAGAACGGTTTCCCAAATCACTTCGAGATCGGCGGTGTAGTAGTGGAGGAGTGGTATTGTCTGGGGCTTCGGTGGAAGGCGTGTAGCCTAGATACCATGCTGTTGGAGAGGTTGGGGACCATCCGGTAGAAACGTCCAAAGGGATATCTAAAAACATGGGAGCTGGCGGATGCATGCAACTGTCAGAGCCTCGTCTTTGATGGGATGTCCGTCTTCGTTCCTGGTGTGCAGCAAATGTATCCAGAGGGAGAATCTCTCCAAAAAGTGGCTTCCTGACGGTATTTTGCGGCGTCCGAGAGCTGTGTCCACTGTGTCTGGTCGACGTTGAGTTATTGCTGACAACTGGGATCTGATTGTGCCGGGCGGAGGAACGGGATTCGAGAGTGTTAGTCCTGTGGTTCGATGATTGAGCTCGACGACCGTATGCACCTGTCGTTGACGCTGGACTCTCTGCTCTCGGCGAGGTGAGGGAAGGTCGGCCGGGTGGCCTTGGGAGAACTTCGTCGTTGGTCTGATTGAACCTGTCCACCAATTCCTTCAAAGACGACTGCCTGTTCCTTGGGACCGAAGGCGAGCTTGGGGCTCGGCGCTGTTTGGGAGGAGAAAGGTCTTTGGGGTGTGTTCCGGGATTCGAGCGGAACTGATGTGCACGAAGCGAAGGTCGATGGCGGTGGGAGCTAGGTGAACCGTTGGAACGAGCGGAAGATCGCCTGGAGTATGAGGCAGTGGTCATGTCGACATCGTCAGGCCCGGCTCCATCGCTGCCAAATGGGTCCTGGAGGTAAAATTCCCGAGGATCAGGAGACGCTTCGTCTCCGGCACGGCCACCATGCAAGAGTCCGCGATCTACCAAGTCAGTGGAAAGAGAGAGTTGATTGCGGTGCGCAGCACGTGGAGGAGAGTAGGTGGTGGCAGGGAGGAACGGGAGGAGAGAAGGGGACATGGATGGAGGGTGTTGTTGTTGTTGTGCAGCAGCGGCATTGTCAGCACCATCGTCACCGCCAATGTCAACAAAGCCGTTTTGGGACGAGAATCGATGTGTTGTCGGATCTGGCTGGTAGAAGGGATACAGATGCCGATTCAAAGAATCGTAATTATGATCGGCCTCCTGGGCAGGCATTCTTCTGCACGGTGAAAATCGCCTGAAAGGGAGAAAATAAGATTTCTTAACCCGGGCATCAGGCACGGCTGCACGAGAGGGGAGAATGAAAGAGAAAGAGAGAAAAAGAAAGGGGGGAGGGGGTTTGAAAGGTAAGAATCCAATGAACCAGAAAAGTAAAAGAGGGAAGTGCCTGGGAGCAAGCGACAGGTGGTATGGGGGGAGCGAAAGAGGGTCGTGCTTGGGGGTTGGAATGTAGCGTCACGACGTGGCAGAAGAGCGACAAGGGTTTTTTTTCTACACGTTGAAGATTTTCGGCCTGTTCATCGTGAAGGAGAGCATGTTTTTTTTTGTTTTCGAGAGGTAGATTTTCACGAGGACAGTCAAAGAAAGAAAAGGAGAAGAAGAAGAATGATAAAACAGTGGAGTAGTGTGATGTTTTTTTTTTTTTAGGAACGGTAAAAGCTTCGATGAAAAGGAACGGGGGGGGGAGGAGATTGGAGGGAGCAAACAGCAGGAGAGAAGAAAGGAGCTGGTTGCGTTGGAAGGGCGCAGCAGAAGCAGCGGAAAAAAAAAAAAAAAAGAGAGAGAGGGAGGAGAAAGAGAGGGATCGATCGGTTCGTTCGGCGTTCTTTCTTCTGGGGGGATGGGGAGGGAGACGGAGAAGGGAGAGGGAGAGAGAGAGAGAGAGGGAGGGAGAGAAGAGGAGGGTAACGCCGCCAGTCTGTGTGCACAGCAGGTGGGCTCCAGGAAAGTTGGAAAGACAAGGGAGCTATTGGCTGCCGCACACGAAAGTAATCAAATCAAGCAGGCGTACGGAGTAGTTAACGAGCACTCGAAGAGAGGGAGAAGAGAAAAAATATCAACAAAATAAGATGATCCCTGAGATAATAGTGGACGGAGATAGTTAACTAATGGGAAGAGACACAGAGAAAGAGAGAGAGAGGGAGAGAGAGAGTAATCAAGGGCAAAGCTTTACGTTGGGTGAATAGCTCAGGCAGGGGTGGGTGGGATGAGCAGGGGTTTGAGAGAGGATGGTTGAGAGGAAATGCAGAATGAAAAGAACATTGATAGGGTGCTGGAGGTGAGAGAGAGAGAAGAGCGATGGCAAAAGAGGTGATGGGCTTATCCAGAACCATGGACTTTGACAGTCAATGAGGTTAAGAAAAGAGAGCACACACACACACACACAGTCTCTCTCCAATAGTTAAAGCTGGGCAATGGCTGGGAGGTGATTGGACATCATGCCACCTTGGGGCGGGTGTGGTGTTTGTGTAAAGTCAACTCGAAGAAATTGTCGGTCATTGCTTGTCAACCACACACAGCACTCCGGCCAGTTCGTATTCCTTTTCTCTTGGTGCTTGCCAGGCACTCGTGAGGAAGACGCAGCCCGGCTTGGACAGGCAAAGCGGGTGCTGTGTCTGACCCTAAACCAACACCCCTACAACTAGTTACCGCCCCCCCCCCCCCCCCCCCCCCCCCCCCCAC
>LJPK01000119.1:0-49490 GCA_001430945.1 Amauroascus niger | reverse complement strand
CCCCCCAAAGAGTGATCTCCTTAAAACCCTTGCTAGGGGCCCTTTTTTGGCCTCATTCTATTCCCATTTTCATCTTTTACTTGTTAGCTATGTTCAGATCCTTTTTCACTGAGCAAAGTAACTATCATGGGTTAACTAAAGTGCTGCTATAACTAACTTGCTAGTCAACTACCTACAAACAGCAGCTTTTGGACCCCTTGGGGCACATGACCTCGCTCAACAGACAGGCATGAAGATGGGAAATTTAAAAATAAACATAGAAATTTGTCATTCTAGATGTAACTAGTTATGGCAACACAGACACGGTTCACCCTGTGAGCTCGAGCATCGGTCTCATTGATCTCCCACGCCCGCTTTGTTCAGTGTCAATGGTTTTTTTCAATTCCTTCAAGGCAGACTGCATTCGTCTCCAAGATCACAGAGAAGCTCTGCAAACAGCAACAGCAACAGCATTCGCTGACTAGCCTCTGCTCAAGTCATGGAGACCGAGAGAAAAGCCTTTCCCCCAAAAAAGGGCCCTCAGCCATCCCAGTGAAGGATTAGTTAGAGCAAGATGCCAGTCCTCGTAGTTCGTTAGCTGCTCTAAAAATATACGATTGATCCCCCGGAGAGGATCGTCGCCCAGTCGATCGAACCGTATTCCGATAAGATAACTCAAAAGCGGATGATCTTCCCCTGCAGAGCCAGAATAGTTTCCGTTTCTTTCTTGTCGTTGCAAAAATCATCAAAATCCTAGCCTCGCCTGATTTTTTTTTTTGATTTTTTTCACTGGAATCCCCGTTCATACATAAATCAAACCGGGCCCAACAACCACAGACTCAACTACACAGTGACCGCATATGTCGGTAGTTGAAAGATCGCGCCTCCCAACCGAAAAGAAAAAAAAAGATATAAAGACCCAAAATTGCGGCAATTTATACAGGAACAAGGCTGCGGATTTCCGTACAAAGGCTCCCCCCGTCTCCAATCGGTTCTGGGCCCTATCGATCCAAACCGTGGCAGACTCCAGAACTACATGACAATCAGAGTTCCCGGGCGAAAAAAAAAAAAAGAGAAAAGAGAAGAAAGGAAAGGGTGAAAAGGACAAAGAAGGCGGTTTCCCCTCCGCTAAATTCCCCGAAGCTCTACTCCGTAGAATGGCAGGCTTGATTCTTTTTTCCATTACTTTTTTTTTTTCTCTCTGCTTCTTCCCTTTTCACCGCAAAATCTCCGTCATCAGAGCAATTTCCCGTCGGTGAAAACGGTCTCCATCGACCACAAGCTCTAGTGCAAATACCAAGCTCGCAGATGTCATCATACCTCCCCACAATATGCTTTGAGGGGATTACCCAGCTCTGAAGAAGCTCGCCGTTTCGTCTCTGGAGCAGGATCCCAGCTTTTGTCCTTCCACTAAGTATAGTTAACCCGGTGGATCCGCCACTTCTTCAACTTGAAGACCCAAAAAAGAACGACGCAAAGCCTCCTCCTAAATCTCCAGTTTCCATTTCTCGAACCTTGGTTTTACCAGGAACAGACCGTGCGGTTCCTGTATGTGAACCGTGGTTCTTGCTGCGGAATCGTATCCCAGGTCGCTGCCGTCCCTAACTAACAACTTGGGCGTTCTTTGGTTTCTTCGCCTTTAAAATCCACCTCTCGCCCCCGAACAATCGAAAGGCCAACAGTTGAAGAGTGCCTGGGTCCATGGAACAGGCCTCCATGCTCTGAAACATGAGGCTTTTTTTTCCTTCTCCTTTCCCCAGCAGATTCTGACGCGGCGCCGATGTCGGTTTAAAACGGTCAAGCCTGGAATTTATCCGGATGGACTAGCCAAGTGGAAATGGAGATGTGGGTTTGGGATGTCTAGAATGTCACTGAAGGGGACAGGAGAAAACGCGGTCGCGTATGTTCATCCGGACGTGTTGTCGCACCGCATGCCTGTGTAGACTCAATTCCATTGTTTTTCTTCAAGGTTCAGTTACATTACTGCTGCAGTAGCTAAGGAAGTACGGCGTAGTTAGCTATATTGTCAATCAAACCTCCCGTTGCTGATCGGATTGGCCTGTTGTATCACACGCGGGTGATGGCCCATTGTTGACAAGAAATGTCGTGCATATCAGAACCAAACCGTCAATCATCGGATTAGTTAGAAATTAGACCTATGATGATAAATGTTTTGAACAAACGAGAAAGAGCAATGCCAGAACAGCTGTGAAAATAAGTCTGGCTTCCACACAGTCAATTGGTTCAGCAAAGAAAAGAGGAGAAAAAAAAAAAACAACCGAAACTTTTCTACGCGTTCTTTCCTACCATCAGTTAACCACCCTAAACCCAAGGATATAAACATGCATCCTGACTGACGAACCCCTCCCCGTGGGAAGAATGAAGAAGAGAAAGCGTCCAGCACGCGACGCTGGGCAGACCCGACCCCAAAAACGACCAAACACGTCGGCCGGATCAGAAACCAGAACCAATCTCAGCTCCGCCAAACGACAACATCCCACATCCACAACACACCCAGTGCTCTCGTCGTACTATCCACACGTCATCAAGCTACGCTCATACATCCTCCAACTCCTCCCTCCGACCTCCAAGTCGCGACGACGGAAAATCGCGTCCCTCGGCACCCTGAATGCCAAAGATCATGATGCCACCACCAACCGTCCCAATTCACTTGCGACCTCGTCGTCGTCCACGTCACGAGGCCAAGGGGCGATTGAGGACGAAGCGGAACGCACCCGCGGCCGACAAGTTGCACACCTGCTGGACACGACATTAGTCGGTGTTTCGAAACCGCCAAACCATGCAGGCGCGCACTCCAGGCGGCGTGACTTTGCGGCGTTCACCCAATCACAGTTTCGGTCCAGTTTGCTGTGCTGTACAGATGTTGGTGCTACGAGTTCGATGGGCGAGGTCAGTTTTTTTGGTCAATTGTTACTTCTTTCCCCAGAATGGAGTTCTTCTTTTTTAAATTGCTGTTCTACGGAGGTAATTAGGATTAGGACTGGACTATGGTTTTATGCAGCTCACAGTTTGCTTCAACGGTGGTGCATCTTGGGACCTTTTTGTGTGCTCTAAACGTTGCTAATCGTGATACTAACAATGACTGCTCGTGTCTGTGTAGATTGTCGATTTTGCCATCTTGTCCCTGTTCAACCAGCAAAAGGCATCTTACTCTCGGCATTCCCATGTTCTCTGCCACGGTTTTCAGCGAGCGTCAAACCATTGTGCCGCAAACCAGGAACATGGCGCCATGTCTGGCATCCCGGGTATTGTGCCTCAGTACCCGAACAAGAATGTCTCGATGCTGAAAGGCTTCCCATGGACTGACATACTCAATCTCCTGGGTACCAATTGCGAGGAGATCATGCTGCACCTGCTGCTCGATTGTGGTTTATATCTCTCTTTGGATTCGAATAGAGGGACATATTATCAGCTGAGTGGTGAGCCATGAACCTATTTCCCCGTCGCCATTTTTTTGGTGTCATTGGGACGCTGAATGTACGGCCAAACAGGGATACAGCTTGTCGAGCTGAAGCCCCTCAATCAAAAAACCTCTGGCCCAGTTGCGGCTGTTAAGAAGGGAAATGGGCACGGTGCCACTCGGCCTGGGGACGCATTGCGTTCTCCCCGAAACATCTTCTTCGTCAGAAACAGAATGTTTTATGCCCGTCCCGCACTGAATGCAAAGGGCGAGGTCAAATTTGGTCTACAGCACATCCGTAAGAGTCGACTAGTGGCATCTGTTTTGATCCTTTTTCCGGCTAATAGGAGGAAAAAACTATAGATGTCCTGAATCGATACTCCAACTGCAACGACTTGAAACATACAATACAAATCATGAAGTATATATTTCCGCGGCAGTTTGCTTTGCACAATGTCTTCACTTCGGTTGTTGATCCGAAGAAGACTGCTCAGCCGTTTGAAGATTATACCCTGCGTGAAGAAGAAATAGCAATGAAAAATCGATCTCGAGGGAACGTAGACTCGAAGGAGAATCCGAACAGATTGCCAAAAAGACTTCGCGGGGAGCTAGTTGCGCTGATTCAGAAGTTACAAAAGAGGCATCGGCGCTGCTCGTATGTAGAGCTGCTGAGACATTACTGTCCTGTGGAGGTATGACCGAAAACGATTTCCATCCTCCTTCGCCATTTTGGGCCTTGTTCAAGTGTGGCTAACTGGACCTGCTGGAAGCCACCACCAACAGAGCAGACAGGTTCGCCATTGACGGATTTTGCTACTCCGATCTCGGGCGTCTCCGCTTTTTGTCGAGCTGTGCTTCTAAACCTGATTCCGAATGATCTTTTCGGCATCGGGGAGGATGGTGCAAGGAATCGAGACATCGTTATGCGCCAGGTGGACGGCTTTATACGGCTACGGAGATTTGAAAGCGTGTGTCTACACGACATCGCCCAGGGGTTGAAGGTGTGATGCCCTCATGATAAAAAACCATCGCAGACTCACAATATTGTTATTCTGACATCTACTCCCATACAGATAACCTGCATTGAGTGGCTAAAACCTCCACGAAAGACCGGCAGCAGCGATAAGCTCTGCTTGTCAGACAAACAGAAGCGGTTTGAGATCTTCCTCGAATTCATCTATTACATATTCGACTCTCTCCTGATCCCTTTGATCCGGTCGAATTTCTACATCACCGAATCCAACGTCCACCGGAACCGCTTGTTTTACTTTCGACATGATGTGTGGAAGAAGATTATCGAGTCATCGGTAACTCAACTCAAGTCTACAGTTTTCGAGGAGGTCAAGAAAGACACGGCGGCTAAGATATTGTCGCGAAGGGCTCTTGGTTGCGGCTCCCTACGGATGCTTCCCAAGCGCAGTGGAGCTCGGCCAATTGTCAATTTGAGAAAACGTGTCATCGTCAAGTCCAAATGGAACAGGACGGTACAGTTGGGTCCCAGTATCAATACATTGCTGGCACCGGTTTTTCAGGTGCTCAATTTTGAAAAGGGTCTACAGTCTGAATCACTGGGATCCGCAATGGATTCAGTCGGGGATATGTACATTCGACTGAAAAGGTTTCGAGCAAGCCTCGATCTCAATGATATTAAGAGTGGAGGAACTCGGTTGTATTTTGTCAAACTGGACGTTCAGGCTTGCTTCGATACTATACCTCAAACACGGCTGCTGCGCATAGCTGAGGCGTTGATTTCTGAAGATGAATACCGGGTGAGCAAGTACGCCGAAGTTTCGGCTACATACCAGCCGGGTCAGGGGCAGGATGATGGGCAGGCTAGACTGGCTCGAAAGTTTGTCTCTAGAGCTGCTCCGACTGGGGATTTTGGGAGTGCATATGATTTCGTTGTGGAACGATCAAGTCGAACGAGGGCGAAACGAAACACAGTGTTTGTGGACACGGGGTACCAGAGACGGCACGAGACGGACGACCTGCTTGCCACGTTGGAACAACACGTGCGGAACCACTTGGTCAAGATTGGCAAAAAGTACTACCGACAGATGAAAGGAATTCCGCAGGGCTCTGTTGTCTCGACCCTTTTGTGCAACTTCTTCTACGGCGAGCATGAGCGCACCGAACTCGCCTTTTTGAACCGTGACAAGGCCCTCCTTCTGCGCTTGATAGATGATTACCTGCTTATCACCACGGAGAAGGAGCTTGCGACGCGGTTTCTACAGGTGATGTTGGATGGAAACCAAGAGTACGGGATCTCCGTGACGCCGAGCAAGACGCTGGTCAACTTCGAAGTTAAAATGAACGGGCACAATGGCATTCCGCGGCTTGACACGTCGTGTCGAAACCAATTCCCGTATTGCGGGAACCTGATCGATACCGACACTCTGGCGATTAGCAAAGATCGAGGCCACAGACAGGATGATATCCACGTGTGTGACTCCCTCACTGTCGAATTGAAGAAACCTCCCGGTCAAGGGTTCTACCACAAGTCGCTGGCCACGTTCAAACTGCAAGCGCAAGCCATGTTTTATGATGTGCAGCATAATTCTCCGGCGGTGGCGTTGGCAGGTATATACCACGCATTTCTCGACTCGGCGGTGAAGATGTATTCCTATTCTCGTTCGCTCTCACGGCGGAGCAATAGTCGTCGCGGTGGAGTTGGGAGATCCTCGACGGACATGTTCACCCGTGTGGTGGCTGGGCTGATCAACTACGCAGAGCGTCGGATACGCTCTCAGATGAAACACTCTGCGGGCCATGCTGATGACGAGATTGAATGCAAGGCAATCGCGGTTACAGGCATGCAGATACGATGGTTAGCCATGCAGGCGTTTCGGGAAGTACTAGGGAAAAAGCAAAGTCGGTTTGGGGGAACCCTTCGGTGGTTGGAGAGCGTGGGGAGGGCCTCCAGGCCGAGCATGGCAGATAGAGAGGCGGCCAGGCTGTGGAAAGTTGTGAAGGACGGACGAGGGGTACTGCAGAAGTATCGGTTTTAGCCGTTCGTCACAAAAGGAAACAAATGCCAACAAGGCGTTTTTGTTTTTTTCAGTTGCTGTTTGCTGTTGCTGTTGTTGTTTCAGAAAAGAGACGGGAGGGTTGAAACTTGGACAGCGCAACTCTCTGCCCTCATGACCATGTCACTACCTAACTAACTACACCCGGCCAAGGGGAAATTGAGAGAAGAGATATTTTCATGAAACAAAGCGTGGGACCTGGGTTAAATTGCTTAATTTATTTTGCCGGGCTGGGCAGCACACCCCACCATGCTGCTCGTGGCGTGCGTCCTGGGCTGAGAAATCATAAGCCACTCCGCTTGCCGGGAAGAAAGGGCTGTTTTTTTTTGGTCGAGGTTGGGTATCAATTGTTGGTGTGATACTCCATATATTTATGGGACCTAACTAGAACAATTGCACAATAACTAAACTACTGTGTACCTGCACAAATAAGGTGATGTGCAAATCTCTCAAGCGCTTCAGTAGTTAGTTAACTGTATGTAACTACGGAGTACAGTATCTACTACCTTGAGGAGGCAGTAAACAAACAGCTAGGTCATTCTTGGTTAGTGGATTGGCAGGCGGATCTTCCACCATCCCATTTTCAAACTAGTGCTTTGAAGGGTCATGGCTCTGGTTGGCTGCCCCTTTTCTTTCCCCGTTCCAAGAGAAAAGCGCAAAGAAGATCCGCAAAGAAAAACAACAAATGGGCGAAAAAGCATACACACCTGTAACAATACAGCCAACTCACTTTTTGTGAAAAAATACAGCAAGACTAGTTGGAATCGGGGATAGGCCACGGACAAGGGGGGGATCACTGGTTGCTCCTGCTCCATCCAGAAGGGGAAACCTGCAATTATTAACTGGGAAATCCGGACCTCACCTCATCCCTTCCCTTCCCTTCCCTGCTCGCCTGTCGTCTTTTCTCCTTCTTCTCTTCTCTTCTTCCTTTCCTCTCTCCTTTTTCTGTTCTTCTTTCCTGCTGCTTCGGTGTGCAGTCAGTCTGTTTGCTTGTTCTTCTTACTCTTATCGTTGCTGCGGCCCATCTGCTTAATATGGATTGTTAAACTGCCCGATGTCTTATCGCTGTGCTACTTGAACCCCAACCTCCTGATGTCGCTCGCTTGAAGAATAGTCCCCCCCAGTTCCCTCCCCGGGGAGGGATACATCCACGGAATACCTCGTCTGGTTCAGCACCCCATCCTGTCGTTCGCTATCTCCACTGCATCTTGCATATTTGGTTATTTCTTTCCCGAATCTTATATACTACTACTAATAACCCCTTGCGCGCTTCGGCCGCTCAGCATGCCCTCGTGAAACGGAAAAAAAAAGCCGATCGTTGAAACACAAACGCAATACTACTACCCACTTCGAGATCCGCTATCCTTTGTTTTTCTCCTCCTGTTTTCGGTTATAACTCGACCGTCTCAAAATGTTAGATAATGTCGTCAGCACTATCCCCGTCGCGCCAGACTCTCCGCCCGATCTGACCGGCTCCAAATCCTCCAAATCCTCCTCCTTCCATTCCTCTTCTCGCCGGTCGTCTGCCCCCGATGGCATCCTCTCCGACATCTCCCACTTTGAAGATATCGGACTCGACGAGGACCTGGAAGTCACTCGCATAGATCATACCCATCTAGGCAAGGATAAACTCACCATCCGCACTTCGTTGCGGAGAGTATCCGGTGGAGGACATGGAGCAGCCCGAAACATCACGCCCTTGGCCCCGGTAAGGGAGCTGACGATACCGGAGAAGAGGAACGACTACCCGCAATTGAAGGCGCAAATCAATGGCGCCCTGAGCGCCATGCAGTCCCTCTCTTTGCCTCGCCACGATATTTCCGGAAGAAGAAGTGGCTCAACCAGTCCTTCGAACTCGTCGTCGCAGCCGCGCTTGACTTCGTTTTCAAAGCCAAGAACCCGCTCGCCCTCGCCGAATAATATGCCCGTGCGCCTCTCCCCAACGTTATCTGTGAGATCTCAGGGTAGACAGTTGCCGAGTCCGAACGGGTCGTTCCGGTCTCCCTCAAGGCCAGACCGAAAGAGCGTTCAAGAACTAGAGGCTGAATACCACGACTCAGACGATGAACTGCCCGAAGATGCATCACTGTGGAACGTACCGATTTCGCCTCGTCCACCTCACGAACGTTCCCAAGAGAGTAAAAGTAGGTCGAGCAGCCGGAGCCCGGCTCTTCGGCCAATCCCCTTGGAACATACTACGTCAAGCCCACCGATTAATTCCTTGTCGCCTTCGACTTCACCACCACGGCATAGTAGAGCCGGCTATAGACTGCCCAGGTCGAGCTCCATGGGACATTTACGAGGACGTGGCGGTCAAATTCAGCGGGGGAACACGTGGAACGTCGTCTTATCGGAACTATCGGAAGAAGCTAAGGTCTTGACAGAAGCTCTCGAGTTTCATGCAGATGAAGCGGCTCGGGAACATGAAGAGCGTATACAAGGCGGGAAGTCAGCCAAATCTAGTCTTGAGAAGGCGAAGCGTATCTCCGGAAGTATGATTGAGCTTCCACCTCTCCAAAGGCCAAATATCATGATTGATCCGCTTCCCATAAGTAAAGAGAAGGAGAAGGTATTGTCACGGACACGACCTAGTTGGCTTCCACCGAAGGACCAAAAGGAAGAGAAGAAGCACTTAAAGGAGTATAAGAAGATGATGGCATTATCCCGTGAAGCTGGTAAGCAAAATTGCTCATCTGATATATTTTTACTCGTCTCTAAATTTGATTTCTTGTATAGAGAAACGAAAGGCAGCACAGACCGCCTCGGCAGAATGCAAACGGGACGATACGCGAAAGATGCTGCAGCGCATTTGGGATGATCACGTCTTTCCTAACTGGGATCGCGCAATCAAAGAGCCTCGCACGCGAGAGCTCTGGTGGCGCGGGATTACACCACGGTCACGAGGAGCGGCCTGGCAGCGCGCCATTGGCAACGGGCTTGCACTGACGGAAGAATCGTTCAATAAAGCACTTGAAAGAGCAAACCAACTCCGTGCTAAATGTGAAAAAGATGGAACAGGCGCTCATGACCAGATACGCGAACGGTTCGAAATGATTCGACGTGACGCGGCCAATGCGTTCCCGGACTTGAAGCTGTTCACAAAAGAAGGGCCACTCTATGACAGACTGGTGCAAGTTCTGGATGCATATTCGACGTATCGGAGCGACGTGGGGTACATCTATGGCATGCATGTAAGTAACGTACTCGGTCACCCTAGGCTTGCTTTTGTTTTAACGAGTTTATATAGACCGTCGCCGCCCTTCTTTTGTTACAGCTCCACACACCTGCTGCAACATTTCAAACTCTAGCCAACACTCTTAATCGTCCCGTTCCGCTTGCTTTCTTGACCTCTGACCCTGGGGCTATTGCTCGAACGTATTCTCTCGCCTCCGCTACTCTGCGTCTCAAATTTCCACGTCTGTCGACCCATCTGTGCGAAAATCTGTGTCTCACTGATAATCAAATTTGGGAACCCATGTTTAGAACCATTTTTACCAATGGTCTCGATATCGAACGGCTTAGTCGCGTCTGGGATTGCTGGGCGTTTGAAGGGGATAGGATAATGTTTAGAGCCGGTGTCGCTATTTTGGGAAGCCTGGAGGCGCAACTAATGAGCCTTTCGCCTGGTGAGGAAGGCCAAAGGGCAGCAGCAGCCATTCTGGGATGGGGTCTTAAAACCCTGGGGATAGGTAGAAGAAGGTCCGCTCCTGTCCAACTTGTCAAATCCTTATCGCCGACAAATGGCCAGAGCGGACGGTATTGGGCAGTAGATGTCGTGGGAGATGAAGATGTGTTCATGAACATTGTTAAAGAAGCGGGGAGGTAAGAAATATATCCACCAAACGTTGCATCCTTCCGGCAACCCCTCGCTTTGCCATTTTACATATACATACTTTTCAATACTGTTTTCAGCAGAGCCGGTCTAATAACCCCTCCCTGCATTTGTCTTGTTTTTGTCTGATGTCTTGATTTTGGGTTATTCTTAGCTTTTTGCTGATATCAGATCTGGTATGATGAGTTTGGTTGGACCTTCACTACCAAACACCATGCTGATATCCATTTCTTTCATTTTGTTCTGTATTCGCTCCCTTGACCAGCTTTTCGTCTTAACTTTTGGGACTCTTGGATAATAACATGTACAGTATGCACATTTGCACAGACCTACATTATTAGCATTACATGAATGCAAACATTGATAATATATAAGTGACATTGAAACATTGTGGCTATATGTTATATCTAGCACTTGCAACCATATGCATCCTTCTGAAGTCCGACGCTCGCCTGCCTCCCAAATATTCACGTTCAGAAGGTAATCACCAAACCGCCGGAATTTGGATCCAAGAGAAACTTTATGGTCAACAGACGTTGCTAGGGGAGTTTCTTTTTCAACACTCCCGCCCACTCTGGCACCATCTAGTGATATACCTACGTGGTCGAGTCGAAATCTAGTGAAGATAACAGATCGCCAAAGTAATAGGTTGCAAGGTGCATAATGTCTTTTGGGGATAGAACCAAGAGCCTCAACAGTTCCCACAAAATGGTCTAGCCTAACCATTTCGCTGGAATCTCCTTCACCTACTCATCGGTGAAGTTTAGTCCCTCAATCAACCAGGGATCAAAGACGAGCTCTTGAGCCGTCGGCCGCGCACCCGGGAGCCAGTGAAGAATTCTGCGAAGGAAGCGCAGGAACCCATGTTTGTTCTCACCTTCGATA
The DNA here is from genome assembly GCA_001430945.1 of Amauroascus niger. NCBI lineage: Eukaryota > Fungi > Ascomycota > Eurotiomycetes > Onygenales > Onygenaceae > Amauroascus > Amauroascus niger. The sequence goes on along the minus strand of LJPK01000119.1, from coordinate 38,347 downwards.
TCTACGGCGAGTTTCTCAAGGGTGGTGTCGGGCATGGGGACGACGATTTTCCAGGTACCTACTATGAGAGAAATCAGTATGTGAGGAGATATCTTGATTCCGAGACTAGCCCGTGGGAAAAAGCTCTGATGACTATCTGACTTACCGTTTTCATCCCAGAATATTTGGGCACAACGGACTTTTGATGCATGTATTCGGGAGGTGACGGTCCCAGAACGGTCCCTAGCGCCGCGACAAGATATCTATCGTCGGCCTGGTTGGTTTCTGGATTTTGGCGGTGAAAAAGAGTCCGTGGTGAAACGAGGTCCCAGGCCTGGAAAAAGGAAAAAAAAAAAAGGCAAAGACTTAGGTGATGCCTTTTTTTTTTATATCTTCAGGAGGTTTCTGAGGTTGGGATGTTTTGGAGTTTACCTACCACCCAGTCACCATTGCGACACTCCAAATGTCAACCTTGCAGTTCCACTTCAGCTGCATAACAACCTCCGGGGCCTTGTAAACATGTTGTCGTCCTTGTACTCTCGGTCAGCGAACCTGGCTTCGCCAAAGTCGCAGATGAGTGGTGATCCTTTAATCTGGGACATGTATCTTGTACAGTAGATGGTCCTGTCTTGGGAGAATCTTTCGAGAGAAAGGGTCATCGCATTCGCCTTCTTCGAATTCCTTGTAGAAAAATGGGGTTCCCACAGGGAGAAGAAGATTTTAAGCTGGAGGTCTTTTTTTTTCTTTTTTTAATATCCCAGTGTAAGGAAACCCATCTCGGGGGGGAGGGTGAAAAAAGGGTTTGCTTGTGTTATGAAGGAAGTCCAAGCCAATGAGTAACTCACGCAGAAACATCTTCACTTCTTCCAGCCTCAGCGATCTATTGGGGAAATAGTCGAGAAGGTGGTCCAGGGTGACTCCCAGAGCCTCATGGGCGCTGCAAGCGTGTTTTTCCTTGGGGCCCTTGCACCTCGAATGAAGAGAACAATCTGCGAATGATATTGTGACCATCATGCTTTTGTCTTTGCAGAAACAGAGTCGATGCGTTCATATATGGCTATTTCATTGCTCTTTTGTGTATCCAGCGACATATATCCTAAGCGCAACATACCCAGGGTCATCGGGTTCCCAATGTGGAAGCGTCTCCGAGTATTAGTACCGATGAAATGCAACCAGCAAAGACATGTAGTTAATAGTTTTAACTCACACCAGATCGCGAGCAAGCCATACTGTAGATGTAACGCCATAGCCTAGTTTACCGATCACCTGGTATCTGTCGTTGAGAACTTCTCTGATGTGTACCGGGTAATACTCTCTCCGCTCTATAGTTATGTATTCTGGCAACGATTCCTCTTCGATGAGCTCTGACGGATCGAGCATTTCAAACCTCAAGGGGTTCATTTTTTTTTTTTCCAGATATGATTTATCTTGAGTAGTTAGCTTCTGATGAAACTCGGGTTCATCGGGTATCATGGGATTGAATTTAATGTTGCCTGGAAAGGACTGCAGAGATGTCGTTCAATTTAACCTGTCAGGAGTGACGACAGGTCTTGACCGCCCCCCCAATGTGGTGGACGTTGTGTTCCAAGTCGCAATGTTGAGCTCCAGCCAGGCATATTGAATTCTTGTCTTTTAATCTTAAATCTTTCTTAAAATAAGAACAAAGAGAATGTTGTCTCCAACTGGCATCAACCAACACGCCCAATGGGGTCCGCCAGAGCAAGTGAGGCAGTGAAGGGCGGGAAGAGCGGCTCAGGGGGGAGAGACCAAATAACCAAAAAAACGGTTGCTTCGAGATTGTGTCCATGTAACTAATGAGTGAACCTAGGGTGTCTTTCTCTAGAGGTCAACGGCGCGAAGATAAAAAAATTTATTTGCACTTTACCATAGCGTGTCTAAAAGATTTTGCTCCATGGAACCCTCTAAATAATACCGGTGTGATGTTCATGAGACACAAGGAAGATACGCAGGTAGATGAAGCATCCCATTGATTTGCAAACGATATATCCCCTTTAAATTGGCTGGACTACCACTCTCCCATACAGTTACAGAATGCAAGGCTCAGCGTAACCTCCCCCTGGCCGGATCAAAGTCAGTGACTGGAATAATACAACACCAAGATTCCCATCATTGGAAAACAGCCCATAGGAACAAGACACCTGAACAGACACCTGAATGGACAAAACGAATCAGAGAATTAAGAGTCAATGGGCGTGAAGAAAGGACAAACATGAAATATATAAAAAAAAAAGCCCCGCTAAGTTCATCAGTATAGAAGCATGAACAGGAAAAGGAAGAAGTGGATGGTAAATATTCCAGAATATTTCGTGTAATGTTCTCGGATGCATCATAAGCTGGTGCGAGTGGCTTGGGTAATTTCGATCCCGTGGCGTACAATATTTCACGACTAGATTTGCTCATTCCCACATCGCAAACATAAAAGTTGGGGTAGTAGTTGGGAGAGCCGATATTCCCAACTTGATCATCTACTCAATATAGAAAATAAGAGAAGATAATATAGACGGGTATGTGTAGATAAAAAATCAAGGAGCTCGACATCCTCGACATATCACTCTTCATAAGACCTCTCCGATTGTTGGCGCACACTAGACGGACGCATGTACCCGCCATCTCCCAATCCAGTGTTGGGCTGGTGACTGTGACCTTGAGATTGCGTCTGGGTTTGTTCCCGCTGGCTGAGAATTTCTCTTGCGTAGAACTCCACCAACATTGTTCCGTACGCTTCCAGCTCTTCCACGGGAATGGCGAGCCGAAAATCGTTTAGCAGGAGGAATTGAAGCTCGAGATGGTTGAGTTCGAGTAGCGGAAGACCACCGACCTGTAAAAAAGAAAGGATCACCGATCAGCAAGATGTTAAAAAAAAGAAAAGATGGCAGCCCTCAAACAGGATAACTCGGAAAAGTCAAACTAACCTTGGCATATCTCGAATTAGTATAAAAAACGTCAGAAAAGAATTTGCTTGCGCATGTGACACCGGCAATGACAAGCCGATGTATATTGTAACTATCAACAACGAAATAATGCGATAAATCTAATGCATCGTGATCATCTTCGTCATATTCATGGGCATCATCATAATTGTCATTATCAGCTGGCATAGAATCTGGGTTTACGCTCGGAAGTCGGTTGTGGGCGCACGGTGAATCTGTGATGTTGTCGGATGAAGGTGGTGTGATGAGGTGAGAAGTGCGGCGGCCGGGGGTGACGGCGAGAGGAGGGGATGGAGAAGATGACCCTTGTCTGTCGGGTCGTCGCTGGAGGCTCTGAATGTATCCCTTGTTGACCATTTCGGTCATACGGTCAAAATAAACGAGCAAACTGAGGAAGACTTCATAGGTTGTTGGGCAATACTTGTGTATACGGGTGAGATAGTTGAGGATGGTGATGCTGGGAACATTTTTCCCGTGAAAAGCCAGTACGCTTGTGGTCTGTGGACTGAGATTGCTAGCGCCCTCTGGGGGAGGGATGTGTCGGTGGACATGTTCATGCTGCAGATCGTTTGTTGTTGTGATTTTTGTTAGGAGGCCTGCGACCATCTCGATGATATCTGTGACTGGCATAGAGCTGATTTCATACTGACGACCAGCATCCTGGAACGCGCCATTGTTTGCTCCTTCACGCGAAGATGACAGGAGCTCCTCGCTGGCAAAGCTTTGGATGTGGTTGAGGTCGCGCACTTTTATGCGACTGGGAGAGGTAGCTTCCGATCCGGCGAGTGAGCGCGACGAGCGGTAGGTTGGCTGCAGCACGGGGGAGGAGGGAGACGAATGAGCCAGTGCAGACGCATTCAGACGGGAGTACGCGGTGCGCTCAGTGCCCTGCCTATGTCTCTCTTGCTGTTGTTGTTGTTGGTGGTAATGAGACTGGAAGGAGTGGTTCCGATGGGGAGAAGGGCGCTGGCGACCGGGGAGGCAGTGTGCCGGAGAGGAGTGGGACGTCATCGAGGAGTGCGGGTCGTAGGAAGCTGGCAGGTTGCTAGAAGCATGTTGTTGTGGCAGAGGAAAGGGACGGGAGGGATTCGACGAAGCTGGAGCAGCAGAATCGGTTGAGTCCGAGGTGGCGGAATCGACTTGCGAAGTGGGACGCGCAGCGTGCGAGCAAGTACGGAAGAGCGGATCGGGAGTAGCAGTAGCAGTGGTAGTGGCAGTGGTAGCAGCGGCAGCCTGGTTGAGTCTCGCGCTCAGCATCGTGTATGGACGATGAACCGGATGTGAGACAGGTTGGCTGATGGCCAACGCTCCCATAGCAAAAAGAAGAAGAAGAAGAAAGAGAAAAAAAAAAAGGAAAAGCTGGGGATTGTGTTGGGGGAGGAAGAGATAACTCGTTAGGGTGTGTGAGGAGAGTTCCAGTCTATCTTGGGGAGCCAAGAAGCTGTGGTGGGGAGGGGGGTACCGGTTCGCAGGCAAGGGAAACAGAGAAAGAAAAAGGGAAAAAAAAAAACAGGCTTCTTTGGGGGGAAAAAGCCCAGAACAACAATCAATGTAAAAAGAAAAAAGGATAAGCAGGAGAGAGGTAGATGGATAGATAGAGAGAGAGAGAGATGGGTTCTGGTGTGTTGGTTAGTTTGTTGTTGGCATAAGGAGGAAGAAGTAGAAGAAGCAGAAGAAGACAGGAAAGCTGCCTGGGAGGCGAGAAGTGAGGAAAGGGTTCTTCTTCTTCCTCCCCCACAGGTTGGCTAGATGAGAAACTCCCTGGTTAACTTCCAAGGAAAAAACACAATAACATACAGCTTTTTCTTTCTTCTATAAAAAAGTCCAGATTCCCTGCTTTTTCGGTCTGAGCTCCTTTTCTTTTATTTTCCTTTTGTTTATCTCGTTATTTTGTATGAGATCAGATCGAAGAGTTGGTGGCTGAGATAGATATGGGGACTGAACACGATCATCTCAATCATCTCGTCATCATCATCATGATCATCATCACTGCTGCTGGTGCTGGTGCTGCTGCTGCTGCCGGGTCGAGAAGTCTCGAGATCTACCTGAATGACTGCCTAACTACCAGGCGGGCTGGGAAAACCCACAACTCGCCACCAATGCTGGTCGCTTGCTTCAACCGGGGCCTTTTTTTTTTCGGCTGTCAATGCAACATGTGGTGATTTGCACTTTTGAGAAAGAAAAGAGAAAGATGGAAGAGCGCGCACACCACGAACAGGATAGAAGGCCAACAAGATGGAATCTGGAAGATGAAGAAGAAAAAAGACGCCACAAGAAAAATAAAAAAAAAACAAAATAGAAACTCCAGAACCTGCACAAGCTGCTCTTTTTTTTTAGTTAAACTCCTCACACTAGCGAACGGGCTCTAAAGCCGAATCCAGCCTCAGGGTTGCCCTTTTTTTTTTTTTTTTTTTTTTTTTTTTTTTTTTTTTTTTTTTTTTTTTTTTTTTTTTTTTTTTTTTTTTTTTTTTTTTTTTTTTTTTTTTTTTTTTTTTTTTTTTTTTTTTTTTTTTTTTTTTTTTTTTTTTTTTTTTTTTTTTTTTTTTTTTTTTTTTTTTTTTTTTTTTTTTTTTTTTTTTTTTTTTTTTTTTTTTTTTTTTTTTTTTTTTTTTTTTTTTTTTTTTTTTTTTTTTTTTTTTTTTTTTTTTTTTTTTTTTTTTTTTTTTTTTTTTTTTTTTTTTTTTTTTTTTTTTTTTTTTTTTTTTTTTTTTTTTTTTTTTTTTTTTTTTTTTTTTTTTTTTTTTTTTTTTTTTTTTTTTTTTTTTTTTTTTTTTTTTTTTTTTTTTTTTTTTTTTTTTTTTTTTTTTTTTTTTTTTTTTTTTTTTTTTTTTTTTTTTTTTTTTTTTTTTTTTTTTTTTTTTTTTTTTTTTTTTTTTTTTTTTTTTTTTTTTTTTTTTTTTTTTTTTTTTTTTTTTTTTTTTTTTTTTTTTTTTTTTTTTTTTTTTTTTTTTTTTTTTTTTTTTTTTTTTTTTTTTTTTTTTTTTTTTTTTTTTTTTTTTTTTTTTTTTTTTTTTTTTTTTTTTTTTTTTTTTTTTTTTTTTTTTTTTTTTTTTTTTTTTTTTTTTTTTTTTTTTTTTTTTTTTTTTTTTTTTTTTTTTTTTTTTTTTTTTTTTTTTTTTTTTTTTTTTTTTTTTTTTTTTTTTTTTTTTTTTTTTTTTTTTTTTTTTTTTTTTTTTTTTTTTTTTTTTTTTTTTTTTTTTTTTTTTTTTTTTTTTTTTTTTTTTTTTTTTTTTTTTTTTTTTTTTTTTTTTTTTTTTTTTTTTTTTTTTTTTTTTTTTTTTTTTTTTTTTTTTTTTTTTTGTTCATGCAACAGAGAAATCGCCAGCAACACGTCAACCCCTGCAAGAACGTGGGCTCTCGGACGCGATTCTACAAGTCCAGAAGCCCCAGAAGCCTGGTGACGGGCGGACAGGCTCTGACGGCGTGGCCTGCACTCATCCCTGCCATTGGGCCTTTCATCCATGGGCGTTTTTTTCCCTTTTCTTGACTACTTTTTGACCGCCTTCGTTTTCAACTCTTCCAACAGGGGAACATCCCCCGTAGTCAAGTTACCTCCATCCTGCAGCGAGGCAATCGACCGTGATTATATTATTTTATATACCCACTTCTACTCCCCCGTAATCTTAATCTTAGCATTACAGAATGCCACCTCCCTCTTGTTCGTTTTCGTTTTCTTTCTCTCTCCATACACAGAGAAATCGCCGCTGACATTCCACCACGGTGCATGGACAAAACTGCGTGGTGCCAGATTTTTTTTAAAAAAAGGCCGATCTCGGCGAATGCTGGCAGGTGTTGATCGGTCTGTTTGTATCTGTCCACCCCTTTTCTATCACGGAAGCATCTTAATTGTGAACAAGATCGGTCCACTCGCCCTCTGTCCGACAGGGCCCCAGTCAGGTATTGAATGCCGACGGCGAGATACGTTAAAAAGGGCCAGAACTGCCACCTTCAACTTCTCGTATCCGTCCCAGATCACACCTACTACCGAGAAAAAACTCGCCTTTCCCCCCACAACGATGGGTGGTTAGGAGAGGGGAGATTTGGTCAAACGGTCAACGTCTTGACCAAGACCAAAGCAAACACGCATCCAATCGCGCGGCTTGACGCATTTTATATCCAGTAGTTGCACAAAAAGGAACAACTAGGAGCGTTCTTTTCTGTCTTCTCAGGCGTTTGGCTGTCCAGATGCTAGATGCGGGAGTCACGGTGAATATCCTCCAACGCTTGCTGGCAGCTAAAAAAAAGAAGGGCCGAGGTATATGGTTCGCCTTGAGAACAGCCTGTTGTAGAGTGGGAGCAATGAAATCAAGGTTTGTATCGTTTGTTAAGGCTGACGAGTCAGGCTACTCACCATAGCGAAAGAATCAAGTTGAAGACAAGTCCCTAAAAGCTTTGGGTTTGCAGATTGCTCGTATCTTTTGGATTGCCTGTAATCTTCATTTTTCAACCTAAATAGAGTGCATCCATAGGCAAAAACAAGAAAAAAAAGAAAAAAGAAAAAAACTCGGAGAAGAATATTCACTTTTTCTTTATGGAGATATTATTTCAAGTTGCGTCTCTTCCAAAACCCATATAGGGACAGGTCGCACTGGATTGGAGAGCGGCGAGGCACAAACTGATTGTATTAACGATTGCCCACGAACTGAATTGGCCTTTGTAGTAAGATCACAGTACTGATGGTATTGAGCAGTGTCGTCCATTGGTCTGTTTTTCAGTTTGAGACCCAGGACTCACAACCCTATGGTACAGACGGAAAGAAAGTCTGCGGGATGCCTGGGAGCATCGGGCTTCGAAAGCGGCAGTTTCTCTCCACGCAAACTCAATCAGATGGGGAGTAATCAGTTTCTCTCGATGATTGCTGTTCTGGAGCTTCGCCTGACGGGTTGATGTCTGATGGTGATGGTGATTGAGAGAGAGATGGCAATGCCCGTCCCCCCTAATCTCTGCTCCTTGGCGACCATGCCGTTTCGGTGCAACTAAACTAATCACGGGCTAGTGTTGAAACGAAAAACAAACCCTCTCCTCCCCCCCGGGGCAAAGACAAGTCGAACGTCCAGCGGCGACCACAACCTCAAGAGAGACAAACCAACCACTACCAGTCAAAGCCCCCTTCGTCTCGGTCGCCTTTCTGCCCAGGAGAAAAAAAAAAGGGCATGGCCCGTTGACTGTGGTGTCTTTCTTTTGATTTTGTTGTTGTCTTCTTTTCTGTTCAATGACAACGACCCTCTCACTCGCTTTCTCCCCGCCCTGAGTCTCTCATTTTGACAGTGTTACATTTTGTCTCGCCTTCGTCCTGCTTCCGTTTCTCGCCGCGCCTACCTCCCTTTTTTTTTTCGCTCGCCTTTCTCTTTTATCAACGCCAATCTCGATCTCGATCTCGGACTCTTTCTCAAGCTCCGGTCTGGGTCTTGTCGATTTCACCACTGGAATAAGGGCCGTTTTAGAAAAGAAAATAAAAGCACTTGGGTGTTCTCCACGCATCTGGGTTCAGTTACGGAGAGCCCAGCCTCGCTGCCCTGCCCTGCCTTGCCCTGCCATCGTGAACCCCAGAATCTGTCATGAGGAAACCTCGAGGTGGGCTGGCCTCGAGGCCGATGCTATGTTTTCTTCTATTTTTCCTTCTCACCAGTCTGCTGGCCGGTCACGTCGCGGCACAGAGAGATCAATCCGATGCCACGACTCTCCCTACAATAAACAAGCCAGAATCGACAAAAGAAGTTCCCAAAACAGACCCGCCAAAGAAACCAGAAGAGACGAAGAAGCCTTCGCCGCCCCCACCTCCGCCTCCGCCTGCTGAGACCACCAAAAGCGATGATGACGATGACGATGACAAGCCCACGACCGCTGCTCCACCCGCGACACAACCAACCAACACACAAAACACGGATACAGAACCCAAGAGATCGACCGAGAACCTTCCTGGCCTCTCAGCGGAATCTAGCACCTCTACAGCTGCTGCCACCACCGCCGACAGTACGGAGACAGGCCCCAGGCCGACTTTAAATCTCCCGACACTTACTGGTGGACCGAGAATCCCCACCCCTCAAATTCCACCAAAAGAGGGCGCTCCATACCTGCAGAAATCGGATTTGCCTGAAGGTACGATCTTCATCGCAGTGGGTGCCGCCCTGGGCCTCGTCGGCTTGATAGTAGTGGCATGGCGGCTTCTTGTCGCGTGGTCTATCAATCGATCCGTGCGCCGTGCTGCAAACAACTCTCACCATTCTGACGCAACCGCCCTTTTACATGCGAATACCAGGAAATCAGTATACCAGAGCTCTGCAGGGGTTTCAACTTCAAGGGAGAAGATGGGCAAAGACCGCCATTCTCGTGTTGGCCCCTCGCATACTCCGAACCAGAGCCTTTTCTTTTCCCCAACCGCCGGTGCGAGCATGCACACGGCAGGAAACAGAGGCTCCGGCTATCTACCTGCTGGGTACTATTCTGCGAGCAGCGCGGCACCTGGAGGAGGAACTGGCTTAGCACACCTTAGCGGCTCGTCCATCGGGCTATCACCTCTGGGCCCGCAGTCTCAAGGCTATTCACGGACGAGATCAGGACCCAGTCCACCGGGGTCGCCTGGCCTCCCACCGAGCAGTCGTGGACACGATCAGGTTCACCCGTCTACAAGTTCGTTGAACCTATCTGTTGCTCCACAGGGAAGAGCGCCGAGTGCGTATTTGGAAGATCTTTTTGAAAATCATGCGCCAGGGCGATGAACATGGAAAACCTAATATTGGAGCTTTCATTGGGAACTTCTATTGACAGGATGGCCGTCGCAATCTCGGCCATACCTTGGGCTATTAGAACCCTTGCGATTTTCTTGTACGCATTCTGGATAGTCATAGGCCCCCTTTGTCCCTTTTTTTTTGTCCTACAGAAGAAATATATCTTGGACGTTGGTCATGTCTGGTCCTTGGCGTTATATGTGTTTGATCAGCGGAGACATTTTCGAATTCTTTTCTCGGCTCTTTTGGCTTTGTTACCATTATACATTTCTCTCTTGATTTCTTTCGATATATTCTCGCCAATGGGAAAAATTCGAGCAATTGCAAAATGCAAGTTTAGTTGCAATCTTGTTAGCTTACTGCTATCACCCGAATTTTTTTTTTCCCCCTTTGTTTCCATCGACCTTGAGTCAAACCTCCAACGACTTTGGGAGAGTATACGGGACTTTCACCTCTGCCCAGAAACACTATCATATACCCCGCTGGCCCTTTCAACCTCTCCATCACTTCCAGCCAAACCTTCAAGCATCACGGTCGGCCCCAATTGCAAATTTGACCCTCTCACGGTCCACACTTTCGACTGCATAATGACATTTGCCTTTATAACCGAAAGGTTGATTGTTGGTTTCTCATCCCAATCGAACTGTGCACCTCGTTGACATGTTCCCTTTCTTTTTTTTTCTTCCCGCCTTCCTTCTCAAGCCCATTTGTTGAGAACGTATGTACAATGTGGATTTTCCTTTTTTGTCACGCTTTGTCAGGCATGTAGTAGTTAACCATTTGCATGGTTCGCTGTACTCTGGATGATAGGCGGATATATACCATAAATATTTTCTAATAAATGAAAAAATGCTATGTAGTTATCCCTTTTTTTTTTTGTTGTATGTATTGAGAAGAATAAACTGTGTCTAGGAACCTTGTTTGACTGGAGTGGAAAATCTGAGAGGCGACCATTCAATATTAACGATTCATTCGATTAATAGTTACATGCACGAGAATTGAAAGAAATGATATCAACCATCCTAAATTGACAGGATGAGTCTTCAGATTGCCAGAGATTATTATCGAAAAGAGCAAAAAAGTCTAGATAGGGAGTAACAAAAATTATGTGACGATCAACCTCATGAAAAGCAATCGTCAAAAACCGTAAAGAAAAAGGGAAGGTTATGAAAGAAAGAAAGGAGTAAGAAATATTAAAGATTAATCTTCGTCTAATTTCGGTGTAAATTCTCCCAGGAGTATATCGTCTGGCGCTGGACCACGGGTACTTCGAACTGAAAACCAGAGCAAGTCAGTAAGATATCCCAAGTTGGAAAAGAGTGAGCCAATGATTTTGTGGCAGGATCGAAAATTAAAAAAACTCTTTGCATAAGAAAGAACTCACCCCACTCCGTTTCGACTCTCAGGAAGATCCACATCCACCGTCTAGCTACCTCAAGAAACATAAGAGCGAACACTCCGGTTTCCAAATCATTAATCCAATTCAGCCGAACGCTGAGTCTGGACATCCATGTGAAGCGGAGGATGAGATCAAGCAGCATAGCCCCATAGTAGATTCCGTCGGCGTGGAAGAAGCGGTGACGCCGGAGGCCAAAGGGGCGGTTGAGGTTCGGTTCGAAATTATGCGGTTGGGTGAGAACGGAAGCGGAATTGATTTGGCGGTATGGATTGCGACGGATTTGTGTGATGATGTCGGTGAAAAGTGAAAGGTCCCAGTCCTTAGACACGTCCCAGTAAAAAGTGAAGCAGGAATGTATAAAAGCGGACAGAATCCTATTTGTTCGTCACATAGCATAGTTAGAGAAGCTCGTAAATTTAGTCGTAATGAGCCGAACGGCAGAAGCATACCATAATTTATGCAATCCGGCTTCGCTCATGCCCACCCTTGATGGATCATAACTCCGTTGTAACGAGGTTAAGATGATGACGGGAAAGGCGGTAGCATATTTTAGCGCGTTGGCTAGATGCTGGCCTCCCCAGCCATCAGCGTTTTTGTTTCCTCGTCGTTGCACACGTGAATACTCAATTAGACACTGCCGTAAGCGGATGATGCTCGGGATAGAGATAAGCAATGGAATGGCAAGATGCCCACCACACGCGCGATTGGGAACGCCTGTGCTCGACACCCCTGTAGAGAAGAACATGCATTGGGTAACAAAAAGATCCCCAAATACTTTTGCGTAACTCGTTAACACATCAGCAAGAATGATGTCGCCAAACTTTCCATCCTGCGCTTCGGCAAGTCCGCCAAGGCTGACTCGTTTGAGGGTCACTAGCAGGCGATGGCGCCCGGCACGCGAGAGACGATGGAGCGGAAGGAAGAGTAGGATGACGAAGACGAAGAGGTACGATTGAGGGAGGACCTCCCAGGCGAGAACCAGCTCGGGGGAGCGGTGGGTGACGGACCAGAAGACGAGAAGGGAGAGAACGAGCGGTATGGAGAGGAGGGTGGCGAGGTGATATGTAGATTTGTAGACGGGAACACTACCGGCCGAGGACCGCGAAGGATAGCGAATCAACGCGGGAACGTCCTGATGCGAAATTTTTAGTCAGGGAGCTCGGAGGTTTGGTTATTGCCCAAACTTGGAAGGGATTCACGGAGCACGAATGGCCATTGCACGTACAATTTTCACGATTGACAAATAATGGAGGTTCAGTCCCCATCCCCAGACGCCTGTATAGAAAGAGAGCCATTAGCTCCATCGGGGTCCTTGGTTACGATATGAAGGATGCATGGGCGGGAGCTGAATCCCCTAACTACCTGCAACAAGGATCACCGCAACACGGTACGGGAGTGGAAGGATAAGATTAAACCCTTCCGGATTGACAGGCACATGGTGATCGGGGTCCATATTCCATTTGGAAATCGAAGCGAGTCGGGGTTATCCGTTGGTCTGAGAAAGCCCGTCAAATCAACAAAGAGAAAAAAGAAAAGAGAAACAAACTCCCTTTTGAGTTGGAAGCTCTTGAATCGGAATGTACGGATTGTTTGCTTTCTCTCTTCTTTCTTCGCTGTCAACATTTTTAGAGTTTGCTCCAATATCACGCTTGGCCGATAAGGCAAGATTATGTCATCTCTACTTATAAGAGATCTCACGTGATACAGCTTTCTGGCCGAGGTTATTTCTCCCCCCTTTTCTTGGGCGGAAATTCCAAGCTTGAGGACGAGGGAGGGACATGAGTGCCACAGGTGGTCTTCTCACGCGGTTTTTTTTTTTTCGTTTCTTTTTGGCAAATCAAAGATAGCAGATCCGAGACCCAAATGGGGCGATTCTAAACAAAAAAGATAAAAAAAAAAAGAAATGGCGTCCGACGATTCTCAACCTTCCTCCGCACCTGTCAACACCGACCGGCCGACCTCCCATTTCTTCCCCTGGGCGACTTCACCAGACATCATCCGAGCCCACGAGAAAGATGCCCACATCACCGGAACATTGTCGACGCAAGCCCAGTCGATCATACGAACCCTCCGCGGCGCCAGATTTGCCCACGCCCACACCGACGCGATCAAGAACTTAACCGAACTCTTGTACCTGTCGCTGACCACCCTTGTCGGAAACAGAACGCTTGGAGAAGAGTATTGCGATGTCGTACAGTTGGAGGATGACTCGCTACGGCTTCCGTCGCTGGCCCGACGCGCTGGATACATCCTCAGCAGCATCCTTATGCCGTGGACCCTGCAGCGGGTTCTGCCCGCACTCCGACGTCGGTTGAGGGCAAAGTTGGAACGGAGTATTACACGCAAACAGGCAAAGTCTGTTTACTTTTCAAAAGAAGAGCAACAAAAGAAGAGGCAGACCTTGGCACTTAGATTTCAAATGTACATCCTCGAGCATCTGGACTCTCTAACGTCGCTGTCGCCAATCTACGCCGTCAACCTTGCCGCGTTTTATTTCACAGGTGCATACTACCACATTGCCAAGCGACTTTGGGGCCTACGATACGTGTTCTCGAAGCGAATTGGAGAGAGCGAGCAGAGAGTCGGATACGAGGTATTGGGTGTATTAATGGTCTTACAGATCATCGTGCAGAGTGTTGTGCACGCGAAAGAGGTTGTTGAATCCGTCCAGGGAGATTCTCAACCGAAAGATAAGCAGGATTCGGGCCCGGATGGCCAACAGGGCAATATATTGAAGAGCATTCATAACCCTCCCTCTATACCTTCGTTGCCTCCAAATACGCCCAGATACGACCTTTCGTTGGACGCGGGGACAGCATTGAACTGGATACCGACTGGGCAACAGCGGAAATGCACTCTATGCTTGGACCCGTTCAAAGACCCGAGCGTATCCACCTGTGGGCATGTATTTTGCTGGACGTGTATCCGGGACTGGGTCCGCGAAAAGCCGGAATGTCCGTTATGCAGGCAAGAGGCATTGGGATCGAAGATCCTACCATTGAGAGGATAGAGTTGGCTTTGAAACGGCGCATTGGAGTCGAAAACTGGGCTCTTGTTTTTGGAAACATTATATGATACCTTTCTTTTTTTTGTATCTTGAACATGTAATACGAAATAATAAAAGATGTACTCAAATGACATTTTATGCAGTTGATAAGATGCTGTTTAGCGTCGTAAGAAAAATGCGGAAGAATTGAAGATATCATGTGACCTGACCACTTCGGTCAGTCGAGCGAATGTTTTGACTGCCCACGGGATGAATTGAAACATTCAACGACAAAATCTCGCAAGGCAGCCAGCGTCGTCTTTAAATCACTTCGACTCGTCATACATCAAAGCTTCATTATTCAATCATCCTCTATTCCAGCGGTTTCCACAACATGGCGTCGCAACTACTGCCCCTTGGTAAATATGTCTCGAACCCCATACACCCTTGGTTACTAACGTTTGTCTGATGGATAAGAATTAATCGACAAGTGTGTCGGGTCTAAGATATGGGTAGTCATGAAAGGAGACAAAGGTATAGCTAGATTAATTTCGCAATTCCCTAAAGCGCGTGGGCTTTTCTTCTTACCCTGACATTCGATCATGTAGAATTCAGCGGCACTTTGCTTGGATTTGATGATTATGTTAGTACGTATTTTTCCCTTTCTTTATCTTAAATGGCAATTCTGTCTAGAAATATAGATATGCTAATGGTTGTGTTTAGATATGGTCCTCGAGGACGTCACAGAATTGTATGAGTGTCTATCATCACTTGCGATTTACGCAATCCTAGCTCTACTTTTCCTTACTGACGATGTTTCTCCAGTGACTACACGGGAGCTCAGACAAAGCTTCCCAAGATTTTGTTAAATGGAAACAATGTCTGCATGGTGTGTTGGAACTCGCCTTTATGGTAATAAAACACACACACAGAGCTGACAGACCTAATCCATTAGTTAATCCCCGGCGGCGATGGGCCAGTCGGGTCTGCAAGCTAGATTGGAGCTTTATTGAATGGATGGAGTCGGCTTCTCTTCGGTATTTAGACTGTGGAGTTTTGGGAACTTGTTGCTTTTTTTGTTCTACGAGGTTCATCATTAGGGTGTCGAAAATTATCACCATTTTCTTTTTTTTATCATAGATATGCATTCGATATTGTCATCGAATACATTTTCCATACTTATTCCTCTCACATCAAGAGAATCTCGAGATGGGACTCAGGAGCTGATATTGTTGTTCATCTGGCCCTTCCAAATTCCCCTTTTACCGGTCCGTCCAGACCATACATCACCGGTCGGACGGCTTTAGAAGTTGAAGAATCACCACCGTTTCCAATATCATACGAAGAATTGACGCAACTGGCATTGTGAGGGCTTTGTATGTCAGACAAGCTCTTAAGTATGTTTGAAAATAGAACTCAGAGGCCTTGGGAACACGTCTAGGTAGGATATCATCAACGGCAACCATACGCGAGTTTCACCACCACCTCTCATGAAAACAGTCTTGTAGAAATGAAAGATGATGGTTGGATTGAAAGCTGAATCAACCACGATTTGTTCGCGATCGAATGCCCGGGTAATCCCTGATAAACCACGCCAACACGAGAAACAGCTTGAAACAGCGCCAGCCTTGATGGGGAGACTGCTTCGAAAACTAACTACTTTTCCTTCCTCAGCGGTTTCCAACTGCACCCGTCTAGAAGAAGAAAAAAAAAAAAAAAGCCCCAACTCGGACCAGAGAGGTGGCAGCGAATGAGCATCTCGTCCAAACACCCAGTGTTGGCCCTTGGCTGGTGTTAGCCAGATTCCAGAACCGATTTGCAACCCGGCTTAGCGAACTTCGCTACAGCCTACCACCCATGGGCCTGACGCACGGAGCCTTCCAACATGAAAACGAGAACACTCCGAAGTGAAGGACTTAGAGAAGGGCGTGTCGGCTTGTCTATTTAATGCTTGGAGAACACTAAGCGGTGTGGCCAACAGGATTGGCCGTTTACATCCGTGGGGTTGACCCCTGCTGTTGGCTTTGGGGGGAACCCCCAACAGGAGGAGGATGTAACTTCACAATCCTGTCATCATAGCTGGTGGTCGGTACCAAGACGCTGTTCGTGTCCTGGCCATCAGCTATTTTGTTTTTACGAGGGGGCCCCCCATCCCTATCCTCTTAATTGCTCGAATCTCTGTGCTTTTTGCAGAACGGGTTCTGGTATCATTCTCCACCCGTCCCCGCATCCGATCCATTCCTTTGCCTTGGGTTTCAATTCTGTCGATTCCAAGGGCCATACGGTATACCTCTTTTTGCCTGTGTGCCTTCTTTGGACGCATTTACTTTCGTTGAATGTGCCTGCGATGAATGATGCGACCACTGCCCGGTTAAACCCCGAGAAGAAACAACTGAGACAACCAGACCCGCTGAAGCCGTCGGTCTAAATATATATTTCAAAGAGAGAGGACCACCCATGCCACAGACATCTGTGCGATAATGGTTGCATCCATTCCCAAAAATGTTCATAAACCAGCTTCGCTCCATCCGCAGACTTTCCAACCGACCCCTTCCTTCCCGCAAGGCTCGCTAGACTATGGCGAACATTTGCCCAAAGAAAAGTTCTGGCGACGGTTTGTGGACAGTTTCAAGCGCGATCCGGAGGCCCACGTTTCCAAACCCGGCCAACATATAGGCCATGATGAGAAGCCGTTCAACCTCGAGGAGGCCGCGGCAAACACCGCCCTCTCACCCTTGAAAAGGAAGCTCAAGGGCCGGCACCTGCAGATGATTGCCATCGGAGGCTCTATAGGTATGGAAAAAGCCCTCGCTGCATCGGAACAAAACTTCTGAATCGCCATGCTGAGTTCTGGATCTGCGTAACATAGGCACTGGCCTCTTCGTCGGCTCCGGGAGGTCATTTGCGATCGGCGGGCCTGCCTCAGTTCTGATTGCATTCAGTCTCGTCGGGATCATGGTTTACTCGACCATCCATGCCTTGGGTGAAATGGCTGTCTTATTTCCCGTTGCTGGCTCGTTCTCTGCCTTCTCCACACGCTTCCTGGATCCGGCTTGGGGGTTCGCCATGGGATGGAACTACGCCTTGCAGTGGTTGGCTGTTTTACCACTGGAGATTGTCGCAGCATCCCTGACGGTGTCTTACTGGCCTTCTGACATCTCTCCTGCGGCATGGGTTGCTATTTTCTACTCGATAGTCGTTATAATCAACCTGTTCGGCGTCCAAGGTTACGGCGAAGCTGAATTTATATTCTCTATCATCAAAGTGATTGCCGTCATTGGCTTTATGTACGTCGTTCCCCATCTCCTTCTCTTTTCCCGGTATATACAATAAAAAATGTAAATTCTGATTTCGATTAGTATTTTGGGAATTGTTATCAACATTGGTGGTGGTGATGACGGCTCATATATTGGCTTTCGATATTGGCGAAGCCCTGGTGCATTCAACCACGGATTCAAGGGACTTTGCAGCTGTTTTGTGAATGCAGCTTTTGCGTTTACTGGAACCGAGCTGGTCGGTTTAGCCGCCGCTGAAGCATCGAATCCCCGCAAGGCCCTTCCACAAGCGGTCAAACAGGTATTCTGGCGGATCACCCTGTTCTACATTATGGCCTTGGCGGTTGTGGGATTTTTGGTTCCATACACAGACCCACGTTTACTCAGTCCAAGTTCAAAGGCAGATGCCAAAGCCTCGCCGTTTGTCATTGCTATTAAAGATGCAGGAATCCGTGGACTGGACTCGGTCATGAATGTGGTTATCATGATTGCCGTCCTTTCCGTTGGTAATTCCGCGATATACGGCTCATCACGTACTCTCGCAGCTCTGGCTGAACAGCACCAGGCGCCACGCTTCCTTGCCTATATAGACCGACGAGGCCGCCCCTTACTTGCGATAGGTGTCGCGTCCATTGTGGGCCTTCTCAGCTTCCTCGCTGCGTCCTCGAAGCAAGAGGAAGTATTTACCTGGATGATGGCTATATCCAGTCTATCCTCGATCCTCACCTGGGGCTCCATTTGCCTCGCCCATATTCGTTTTCGGCGCGGCTGGGCCCAGCAGGGCCACACCCTCGACGAATTACCGTTCATATCTCAGCCCGGCGTTGTGGGTTCCTGGATCGGGTTTGTGTTCAACCTCCTTGTTCTTGTGGCGCAGTTTTGGGTTGGAGTTGCACCGGTGATTCTAGAGATGAGTGGAAACACCACTATCGCTCGCTTAAAGAATTGGTTCTCGGTCTATCTCGCTGCGCCGATAGTTGTCCTGTTTTACGTGCCGTATAAACTTCGGTTCAAAACGAAGATTGTCCGGACCAAGGATATGGATCTGAAAACCGGTCGGCGTGACCTGCACTTGGTGCATTTGATCGCGGAGGAACGGGCCGAGAGGGCTGAATGGCCCCTGTGGAAGAGGGTGTATCGGTTCTTCTGCTGATTATGGAGTACTAGGAGGTCATTGGCGTTTGGATCGGTGGTTTTCTGCAAATTTTAGTAAATGTACGTTAGGAGTAGTTTCAGTCTGTTGACAAGTTCAATGCCAGGTATTATTACTCAATGATATAAACTGCTTTTAAATTTCAAAGGTCGTTTTTAAAAATGAGTTTTCCACCAGCTATTCATTCGCGCGGCATATATACTGTAGCCCTTGAAAAAGCGAACAAATTAAACCCAAAGGATGACGGTTGAATCAAGCACTAACGTAACTCCTTATGGCCGGTCTATCTAACCCATATGCAGTGCACCTATATGCCTTTTCCCGCCCAGAAAACAGTCTATCCCAGGTCTATCGGTCTATGTAAGCAAAGTCTATAAACATCTGTCTTTTTTCAAAAAGCGCAATACAATCGACGACGTGAAACAACATCGGAACGATCGCCAGAAAAATATAAAACAAGAGAAGGGGGTAGATCAAAGCCTTTTTTGGGTGGGCAAAAATTCGATCCGATATTTCTAATTGGGTTCGGGGTGTTCTCTAAGCGGAACGGGTCGTAGCATTGCAGCCGGTAGTGGTCGGATTGAAGCACCAATCCCCAATCCAAAGCCAGATCGCACATTGGCTGGTAGGCCAGCAGGGACGGAAGGTGGAGAGCGTAGGGTTCTCCGAGATGGTGGAGGAATGGTCCTCGGGGAGATCTCAGAGTCAGTAGGGGTTGGAGGGTATGAATAATTTCCAGGATGCCGTGAGTTGTAGGAGTGATGGGCAGGGTGCTCAGCGGGGCTTGTGGTCGCTGGGGAGATCTTCTGAAGAGATTGAGAAGAAAGTTTGTTGTTTGTATGCATGAGTGTGCGGTATACTTCGATGGGCTGGTAGTAGGCGGTTATGGGGCTTGGGAGACCGGGATGATGACGACAAGATTCGCGAAGAGGTTTATCTGAATTGTAGTATGTTTTCGAAACCGGCTTCGGAGTGCCGATTGGAAGCATCGATGCGTGTCGTCGATGAAACACATATTCAGGCTTTGATCGGGTAGTTTCTCTTTGTAAATCTTTGCCTGTGAGTTTCGAGGAGATAATTCGATGCCAGCCCTTGCGATAAGCCACAGTTGCCAAAGCACTCAATGCTATTCACATTAACCAAAGCTCTCTCTCAAGATAATAATATTAAACATACTAGATAGTCCTCCGATCCCCACACCAAGACCCAGAATCAACTTTTCGCGCTTCGACCAACCTCCATATTGAGATACTAGAGCACGAGCATAGACTCGAGGTGTATTTAGAGCCACGCTA
The DNA here is from genome assembly GCA_001430945.1 of Amauroascus niger. Classification (NCBI taxonomy): domain Eukaryota; kingdom Fungi; phylum Ascomycota; class Eurotiomycetes; order Onygenales; family Onygenaceae; genus Amauroascus; species Amauroascus niger. Next base: position 18,581 of record LJPK01000119.1, on the reverse strand, counting down.
GCTTGCTCATCGGAGAAAAGGCGGTCGGCAAAAAGGAAGCCGGGTATATCCCATCCCAAGAACGGATCTATTGGCCGGGCGGAGACTAGCTCTATGGATGCAAGGGTGAGGATGCAAAGAGTGACCCAGGTTCGGGTAAAAGAGGCCATTCTGATCAATTATGTACAAAATAAGAACGCAAACGGCACCTTGTGCCCTCTGAGCAGAAGGAGAAAGGGAACCGAACTGCTATGGAAACAGCTCGGTCTTATAAATCCAGAGTTCACCCTCTTCGGAGCGCTTAAAATAGTGACCATGCAGGGGCCTTCAACGTGGCGTACAGCGTCAAGCGCCGGTCCCAGCTTCATGGGACGATCAGCAAATGGCACCAAAATCCCATTCTGTGTCCGGGCTCGAGCAATCCTTCCAGAAGATTGCCCAAGCAGGTAAAACACGGCATTACGGCGGCTTGAAGTGCAACGAATTGCCAGACAATGCTATTCAAAAAAGCTCAATGCAATGCAAAGGCGAGGATTGTTGTACAATCCCAAGGTTGACTGCTGTTCAATGCACTGTCGACCGTCTTGCCGTTGCATTCTCTCTGCCTGATAGCCAAACCGTGCCCAAGGTTGGGATGAAGCGTCCCGACACTCTGGTAATTGGCTTCCCAACGCGAACTGATTGGCTGAAAACGAGGGCTTATTCAAACCCAGATTAGGCTTAGCGTCATGTGTCTAAGAATAGGGCGGAATGGATGGAATAGGTTCAAGGTATTGAAGTTCAGAGCAAAACACATCACATATTTTGGTCATCATGAAAGAACAAGGCGAGGCAATAATCAAAGGCACACCTATGCAGGATATTTATAACCTGTTTCGGATGAGCTTGATGCTAGTGCATTTGCAGCAATGCCAGATCAGTTCCTCTCAGGACTAGCTCTTGACTGTCTGATAACCATTCTTATGAACATCATAACATTCTAGTCATTCTCTTCCCACCACAAACGCAGTTTCGGGTATAACTGTTCTTGACTTGAATGCCCAGTTCTTCACATCATGCACACCTCGGTGCTTCCTGGATTGACACTGCTGTTCCAGGTGTAGACTCTAGAGGGACTGGGTCTTAACAAGGGGAAGGAGCAAGCCCGAATCGATGAAGGTCAGCCATTCAAGAGGGACTATCGTGCTCCATGACCATTGGCTACATGATACCCAGCTTTATGCATTGCATGGATTGGCTGTAAGCGCGTTGGTTCAACCACATGTCATCGAGGGATGTCTCGTCAATGAAATCACCCCGCCATAGTGGGAATCGATGGTCATAATATCGTGACCGAAGTCCAAGCCGTTAGATTCTGGCTCAGTGCTCCAGGATATAGTTAGCATTTCTGGTTCGCATCCCAAGCGTTGCAATGTAGTTTTGCAACGGTGTGGTGCAGCAGCAGCTTGAAGCCCCTGAGATAAATAGTTACCTTAGAAAATGCGCTTTGAGGATTGTAGAAGTTGGGTTGGAGGAAAGGGGTACGTAACCTTCGCAACCTTTTCAACTATTATCTTGGCGGCAACCCAAAGAAGGTTTAGCGGAATGATCCATGCGTACTATGCTTAATCCGGCTTAACCTGGTTACCGTACGGTGCGATACAGCCTGTGGCGCAGGTGCAGGTATCAGGTATTGTAACTTACTTTCCAACATGCTTATCACGTGATGTGGTGCTAAAAGGGTCTCAGCCTCACCCAGCTTCCTTGTCGTTTGAAGGCTGTGTGAACAGGTCGAAGAAAAGAAGCATCTAACAACAACAACAACAACAAAGCTCAGGGATCGCTTTTCTCCCTCGCTTTTTCTTTTGCTTTATTGCAATCTGCAAAGACCCCATCTCCATCCTGTGCTCCTAACTCTTGCTAGTTCACCCACGTGCTCTTCGCCGACATTGACTCTTTCCCCAAAGATTTATAGTTCCTCTGTGAGGCCGAACCGTGTCAGAGAGTCGAACCTAACTTTCGTTCCTGAGCCCGCCCACAGTTTCGAGGTACTTCGCACAGCAGCCAGGAATCCTTTCACCTTCTCTTTTCGCATCCCCAGAGATCGGTTAAAGTCCCAATCCCTTTGAAATCCCACACCCCTCCCGTCTCTCATCGCCATCTCGGTACAAATTGGTTGTATCGTACCCTTGCCGCCCTGAGTTGTGAATTGTGAACCCTTACTCGAACCCTTGTCGTCCTCACCAATGCCGGGCTTCGCGGATTCTTTCTGGTCTCCCGACTATGCCAGCGGGCTTGGCGTGCTCTTCGCCAAACTGCAGCAGGGGATAGTAGAGAACCAGCAGATTCTCGCTATCGCTCGCATGCGCGCAGATGCCGAACAGCTATACAGTGCAAGACTGGGGGATATCGCACCATCTGTCGATCGGATGTCAAATGGCTTCTCGCGAGATGATGGCGCCAGCGTACGAAAAGTGAGTTGTTTGCGTGCTTTTTTTTTTTTTTTTTGAAGGACCACCCTTGCACTGGAACATCTTTGGCTCGTTCTGACTTTTATTCCTGGATTAGGCTTACGAAGGAGTCCGAAGTGAAATGATAGAAGCCACCAAGAACCATCAAAAAATCGCCTCGAACATTCGGGACCTTGTGGTGGGCCCTTTTGGTCGTTGGGCGGCACAGCACGAAGCGCGGATTGTAAACAGCCAGGAGGAGCTCCAAGCCAGGGTGAAAGAGCATGCGAAACAAGGGGAGCTAGTGAAGAAGCTACGAAGCCAGTATTTCAATAAATATCGGCTGGTGGAGGATTTAGAGGAAGAGAACAAGCTCGCTTTTCGGAGTCTCGACAAAGAAACCGGCAGTCCGAAACAGGGTCCCCCGACGATAGTCTTACCCGACGCTGATGAAGAACCTGAGCCGATCGAACTGGGTGATCAAGTTTACTTGCCCGACCAGCTGAAGAAACTCCTCACTCACATGCTAGAAACAATCAAGATCGGGGAGGCTAAGGTGCCCATTTTGGGCACATATCTAAACACTTCTACTGGCGCAGATATTGTGGAGTATGTACAGAAGCATTTAAATGCATCAAGCATCAGTTATGCCGAGCGGATCGGCCAGGATATGGTAGACAACGGCATTTTGCGTCTTGTGGGAAACGTCGGCAGCACCTTCGCCAACAGTTCTAGAATGAACTACCAGTGGCGCCCGAAAGCTTTTCAAGTCACTGGCATTCCCGAAAAGAAGAAACCACTATTGCGTGTTTCATCGCTCACTTCAAGTAGCGACGATAATGCAGATTCGCCCACTGTTGCCGAGATTCTATCTGGATGGAACCCTCTCAATAACCCGTATCCCAATGAAACGCCCGCTGAGAAACTTCGACGCGAGGCTCGAGAGACAGATGAGCGTTACAAGGCTGCCGTGAAAAAATTGGACCGTATGAGGTGTCTTATGGAGGAGGAGATCATCGACTACTTGAAGTTCATGGAGCGATGCGAATTGGATCGTTTGAAAGCGATCAAGGCTGTCATCCTTGACTTTTCGGGCGCAATAAGCAACGTGATCCCGTCTTTGCGCAGTACAGTCGACCAAATGATGCTTTACCAGGAGACTATACAGCCACTGGGAGATTTGAGGTACCTGCTAGAAAACTACCGAACTGGTGCATTTGTACCTCGCGTTCAACCATATGAAAACTACTATGGCTCTGTTGATGGTTTGTCACATCTCTTTCACACTCTTCGCGCTGCGAGTATTGCAGTATACTAACGATAACGACTGGATAGACCAAACTTTTGGTGTCGATCTTGAGGCTAGGGCTAGAGCTGACCGCAAACGAGTTCCTATCATTGTCACTAGCATTTTGACTTACCTTGATAACCGTAAGGCTTTCCCCTCAGGTATTTTCTGTATTTTCTCTGACCGTATGAGTCTAACTCATGTTCTTAGGGTATCCCGATCTCGAGGGTGATGAAGCTCGACGGGCAATTTGGCTTCATGAAGCACCCCTTGCCACGACACATCATCTACGGAATGCTTTGAACAATGGTCAACCGGTTCCGCTGGAACTGTTAGATCGATACGAGATTCCTGTCGTTGCAAACGTTTTCAAATTATATTTACTTGAACTCCCTGGTAGGCTCTTGAATCATTCCTCATTCGTGAAACCCCTATTCCTAGAATTCGACTAACATCAATAGATTCGCTTGTTTCTTCTCAAGTCTATGAGATTGTGAGAACCATCTATACTACCACGAGCGATGCGTCTGAAGAAGGCCGAGTAAAGGTGTTGCAAAACACTTTGGGCCAACTCCGCCTAAACAACATTGCAACCCTGGACGCAATCATCACCCATTTCACACGATTAATCGACTTAACTTCTGCAGACGATGCATACATCACCGCTCTCGCACAAACTTTGGCACAATGCGTCCTTCGACCTCGTGTAGAAAGCAACCTTACGATGGATGAACGACACAGTTACCGACTTGTCCGTGATCTTTTCGATCATAAGGAAGAGATATTTGGGGAACTGAAACGCCAAGCTAGCTCCCTAGGTAATCTACCGTCGGTATCTTCTCGGCCACGCGCGATAAGCACAGACGAGAGCAATCGGCGTGCGAATATGGAAGCTAGGACCAAAGCTATTGTTGATAGAAGCCGGGCGACTAGTCCCGCTCCTGGCTATCGCCATCGTCGCGATCGATCGACTGGTGGATCGGAGACAACTCGCTTTCCAATTAATGTCGGTAGCCCGACAACTGAGAGACGGGTGAGACAGAGTCTGGAGGTTCCCGGATCCATAGGCTCCCCTAGCACGACGGATCCTCAACACCGAACAACAGATTCCTTAGGTAATAATACAGCGACAAATGGTAGCAGCGATTTTTCGGCTGCTCAAGACGACGCGGCCTCATCGACGTCAGCCACTGCTGTGGGCAAGAGTAACTCACTCTCCCGCTCGGGTGGCCGATATTCTCGCATTACGGGCTTGAATAGGGACAGTGGTGGCAATGTTATCCTGGATAGTGCTGGAGGCGACACTCTCAGAGAGGGAGCAGAGCAGGCTCCGCCCAGACCAGTGGGGGTCACATTGGAGGACAAGCCAATCGATGATTGATTGCTTTTGAAGACTTCGACAGCGATGCAGCGTGGTGCCCTTTGTTCTCCCTTTGGAAGTGGTATCTTTTTAACCCAAGAATATTCTTTTTAAACAACTTCTGTCTGGCCTAGTTTTGAGCGGTTGTGCACAGGGTTATTGTGTTCTTTTTATGCTCTATAACACCCCTTATCTTCCCGTTTCATTAACCTTGTCCCCCATGTTAGTTCCAGAGAGATGTTTTCTTCCTGTCTTCAGCTTTGTAGAGATTATGTTGTATGTGTTTTAAATGAATTCATGGCCCGTGATTTTTTTACTTTTCTAAGATTCACCTATGGCTCCACTGATGTGCAAAATAACATTCTATTACCTTCAATAACACAAGCACTTATAAGTCCCCTACTTTGATGATTATTGTGTTATGGTGTGTTCCCTTGTCTGGTGTAATACTGCTAACATCACTGACTGGCAGAAAACGGGACAATGGAGTGTGTTCTGAAGCAAGCATCTGGAAGCATAACTAACAGAGTATTATCATCAGTTGATTTTTCCTGTTCCATGAATGAAACATAACTATGCCTGCTTGTAGCAAATATAGAGCAAACGATAAAACAGACAGTTATCCTAAACATATCACCTTTTTTTGACGCCATATAAATGTGTAGAACCAAACAACCCATACTCCAACACATACATCAACGCTATCAATGAATACACTGATAATAAAGGTAATATCAAATGAGCATGCAGAATTATCAATAATAAGACAGTACAACCTCTATTCACGAAGCAGGGCCCTCAAAATACCCTCTCCCGGCCCTGTAACCTGAGACTCAATCTCTGCTTCACCAACATAGCAAACCAAACCACTCGTATCGGATCTCATTCTGGAAGGGGTACCAGCAATGCCTCGTCCAGTCCTTGTAGGAGTGCGAAACATTGCCGATCCAGCTGCAACAGCTGCATTGCTGCGATCACCGCGGGTTTGAGTTTCGCCGATCAAACCCATGGTTTCTAAACTGCTGATGACATCCTTAAACTCAGTAATAGTTAAGGGTTGGAGGACATTATCACGTCGACATAGAGATGAGTAGCTGTCGAATACTTCTTTCACTGTTGGAGCAGTCGCCCGAGGCGATTTTGTTGGGGTATTAGGGCCATTGTGCATTGCACGTCGTTTTCGTCCAACACAGATTAGTGCACAAAGTGTAGCTTTCTGATGAAGATTGAGTAGCTGGAGACGTTCGGTGGTCCCGTTTCCGAAGGCAGCAGACGTGACGCGAGCAACATGGGCCACTGTAGCTCGCGGAGCCGTGAGGGCTGTATATCGAGAGGTTGCGTCCTTAATTTCTGGAGTTTCTGGTGGAGATAAAGGGGTTGCGAGATTTATATTATCAAGCAGGGGAGTTTTGGAGAGACTGGTGGGTGGAGCGCTAGACTTTTGTTTGGTTTCTCGCTCAATCAATTCGATTGTGCGGCGGACTAGATCAAAGGCTTTGCGTAGATCGCCCGACTGGGACGCGACTTTTCGCGCACAAAGCTGGATAGCGGCAGGATCGAGGAAAGGGATGAAATCTTTGTTAACGGTCGTATCGTCAGACAAGAGCAACTGAAGACGAGTCTTAATGACTTTCGCTATTTGAGTCGGAGTATATGGAAGAAATGGAAGCAGCTGCGGCTTCAGATTCTTTGCCTTTAGTCTAGGCAAAAATCGATCTGTGAGATCAAGAGCGTTGGCAATACCAACCAAAACCAGGCGTGAGTTCGCTTGTAGTGACCATTCGAAAAACATGTAGAGAATCTCCAGATCGCTCGTCAATAGATGATCAATTTCGTCCAAAGCAACGAGATACACATCGCTGCAAGATTTCTTCTTGGGAAAGAACATGCTCCGTAGGCGTTCGACTTCACTCATTTTGAACACCTGGGAATCGTTACAAAGGTCCTCGATTAATTTGCCGTAAATGTCGCGCGCGCTCGTCATGCTGGCGCAGTTCACGTACGCAACCTTGGCCGTGAGTTCAGGTTCCAGAATAGCACAAACTTCTTCGACCAAAGCACTTTTACCGGTGCCTGGTGGCCCGCTAACGTACAAACAGCCACCACGCTTCGAGGAGACTGCATCCTCAATGAATTGCGTCAAGTGTTCTCTTTCGGTTTGACGGCCAACTAGACGACCAGGATTGGCACTTCGCGCAAAGAGTTGTCTAGCATCGTCGTAGACAGTTCGGGTTGCAACTGATGGGATAATTCGGGGCGTACGAGGAGTCACTGGTTTGACGGCAACCTGTACTCGATGCTTGGGAGTGATGGGAGTAATTGTAGCCAAGTCGTCTCGAAACCTCTTAGACCGAGGGGTTGTGAATTGGGGAGTTGGGTCGACATTTTCATCTGCTTCATGTTAGCTTTCGTGTTCCAAAAGGTTTTTTGCCAAATCGACGAATACCGACCTGTTACTGGCTCTTTGTTCCCTTTGACCGGACTTGTCCCGTGGGATGTCTTGCCAGATTGTGTAGTGTTCGACTGTTCGATATGTTTGGAACGTTTTGCGCGTGGCTCAGCTTGCGGGCTGCAAGTCTGTAGGCGTTTGGACCTGCGTTGGCCTGCTGGCAACCTCAAGGGCCCATCGCTCTCGCTATCACGGTGTATTTCAGGTTCTGCCTGAGTAACTCGTCGCTTCCGAGAAGAGGCAACTGTGAATTCAAAAATTTGTTAGTAAATCTCCCCTTTGGCAGGAACCCGACGCGCGCGAGACGACAAGATGGGAGCTTTCGCAGGCAACTTAGATCAGGCGGGGGAATAATGCAATTACCTTGAGAGTCAGCTGCATTACGCTGACGCTTGCCGAGGATTGATGTGGCCATTGCTGTGAGTGAACGGGGGGAGAGTGCGTGGTTGAAGGTGATGCTTGCTGGATTGTCTAAACAGCGGGAGCAATGGGCGGAATGGAGGAGGTACCTGGGGAGGTACCTTTTTGAGTGATGGGAAGTACCTCCCGTCGCGTCGCTCCTTAGCGTTGTCGCGAAGCCCATTAAAACAGCAAAAACGCGACTCTCGTGAAGTCCGCGATCCAGGGAAGGTGAGCCGACGCAGCCTTGGCAGGGGACGAGCCCGCCACCACTGCAACTGGTCGTTTGCCTTCCACAATGAAGGGCCATCGCACCGTTCCACATTCTGTACAAGCCAGCATTCTCATTTTCTAAGGCTTTTACCCTCTACTCCATGTTGATCAAGGTTGTCTCCAGTTACCGGGAAAATTGAGAAAAGTGATAACTAACTACGGGGTACTTCTCATAGTTACTGACTATTCTACTCCGGAGTGTTCCACCTGTGGTGAATGATCAAAAAGCCTGCTAACTACAGGGAGCGAAGGAAGCCAGCTCCGCAGAACTTATGCATAAGATTTGTGCATATACTTACGCCTCTGGTCTATCTTCCCTGCCGTACTCCGCGAGTTTCCCCTTGTTTGCACACAACAGGTTCCTGACTCAGCTTCGGGAGAAATGGGGCTCGGAAGAACTTAGTCGCCGGGCAGCCCTTTGACGTAACTATTTTGCTTGTTTCTTATCGAAGGTGCCCCTGCAACGCACCTTTGACTGCCTGACTGCCATTGTTTGCCGCTCGCCATCTGCCCAAACTCGTCCTGTCCTCACTTCCACCTTTCAGAAGCATTTTTTATCCTCTTTTTTTTTACCAATGACAGTTGAATTTCCTGGCATCTTGGCAAATTGAAAGTCGATCTCACTTCATTGTTTTTTGTGTGCTTGTGTTCCCCCTCATCAGAGCTCCATCCAAATCACTGCCGGGTTAGCTGCATTTTTCCCGGCAGGACTTAACTAATTTCTCTTGCTATCCTCAAACGTTGATTCTTTATCCTTCGACATCAATCAGTACTCCTGCCTTTTTTTGTCTCTCGGATCGCCACCTTCATCCTCCCAAATCATCAGTCATGGAGGACGCAGCTGTCGCCCAGTTCACAGAAATCACGGGTTCTAGCCCCGAGACGGCCACGCATTATCTGCAGCTGTCCGACTTTAACTTGCAGACGGCCATGCAACTCTACTATGAGAATGGAGGTGCAGATATCCAAACTGAAACACAGGCCGAACCTGCTCGCCGCCCCTCTAGTCATACACGCGCTTCCGCCGGATACGAAGATGAGCACGGTGTTGTTCATATCGACTCGGATGATGAAAACGCTAGCATACCTGTAGCCACCTCGAATCGAGAAGCGTCCGGGCATGTCGACCCAACCTTTGAAGATGATCTGGCCATGGCCCGTCGCCTACAAGAAGAACTATATGCTGGTGGAGACGCTATGGACACTGTTCGGGCCCCTATGGCCAGAAGAACGGAAACCCTTGTAGGCCCAAACGCAGATTTTGATGATATGGATTCGGAAATACTTCGTCAAGTCCGAGCTAGACAGCGAGCACGAGGCGGTGAGCTATGGATTACATCCTGCCGTTTAGCGATGATCGATAGAACTGACCACTTGCTTCAATAGGGCGCCCCGGTATTTTCAATCAGAGAGATGTCCCTTCGTCGATTTGGAACGACGAAAACCCGGAATCACACAGGGAAACGCTCTCTCGGGCTACGGGCGGAGCCTCGGAATCGTCATCCAAATCTAACATGTTAGCAGAAATGTATAGGCCGCCATTTGAGATTATGTCGAGGCTTCCCTGGGAGACTGCGCGGGACGAGGGGCGAGAAACAAAGAAATGGTTGCTAGTTAATGTCCAGGACCCGTCCATTTTCGACTGTCAACTACTAAACCGAGACATCTGGAAGAACCCCGGGATTGTGGATACAGTAAAGGAGAACTTCATTTTTTTGCAATTTACCAGAGACGATGAGCGGGGGGCTCAGTACATCCAGTACTACTTCCCCGCACATGACGTACAGGAAAGTTATCCGCATATCGCCATTGTCGATCCGCGAACTGGAGAACAAGTGAAAATATGGTCAGGTCCGCCAATAATCAAGGCTTCCGATTTTCTCATTCAACTTCACGAGTTCCTTGACCGGTACAGTCTTGACGATACTGTACGCAACCCTGTTGCGAAGAGGAAACCTGAAGTCAAACCCCAATCCAAAATAGACACCATGACGGAGCAGGAAATGCTTGAAATGGCCTTGCGTAATAGTTTAGAAGGCCAAAACGCACCACAACACGAGGACCCCGACGAACTAACGCGGAGTTTCAGTGATATCAAGGGTAAAGGGAAAGCTGCTGCCCATGATAAAGAATTGATTGACCTCGAGTCACCGGCTGAAAACGGACTGGAAGAAGAAGATGAGTCTTCCAAGCTTTTCAAATCCATTCCATCCGACCTGCCGCATCAAGAGCCAGAGACAGATCCCACTACCACAACAAGAATCCAGTTCCGACATTCTTCTGGCAGAATCATTCGCAGGTTCTTGTTGTCGGACCCAGTTAGAAGGCTATACGAATGGCTAAAAGCGTCTCCAATAGAAGGGAAGGCTGGACTAGAATTTGAACTAGTTTCGATGGGCCAGAATCTCGTTAATATGCTCAACACAAGTATTCAGGATGCAGGTTTGAAAAATGGGACGGTAATGGTTGGGTATATGGAGGAAATCTAGATTATGCCAACCTCATTTGAGGATTTGACTTTTGATATCTCCTTTATGATACACATTGTACGCAAGATTGACTTAACAAATAGTTAACATAGGTACCTAACTAATGTGGCAGTTGTAGGGTTAGTTAAATTAAGTCAACCTCCCAGGCTGGGAGCTGCAAGCCGTTTCCTCTTTGCTTTAAATCACCAACTAGGAATAAGTTCTGCTGTAGGATTCGAGAGGTTAAGCCAGCTTCATCAACAGAGCTTTCTCTCCGTCAGAGGATGTTCCCATTTACTGTTTCCTGTATAATACTACATTGAAGAGGCGTATAAAGTTGTGGTGCTGCAGAGATATCTTCTTGCGTGTGCGGAAGCTTTTGAAATTGAAAGTTGTTGGAAGAACGGGAAAACGGATTAACCACTCCCGAAAATCGTGGTTCCGGCCAATCAAGACCACAGGGTGCAAACCCAACTGTCTTACTAATAAATCTAGCGGGTTTTCTTGTTCTTCTGGGAATTAAGCTTCAGGCCGAGTTTAACTAGCGGTTGTTTGTTTGTTTTGACTGGGAAGCTCAGATCGTGAGACGACGAGGAGCCACTTTATCTCAGAGCGGGCGGTGGGCCGCATTCATTTTTCCACGGCATACTACATAACCACCGCAACAAGCACTGCCAGGGCAATTTTTCTCGTGGGATTTTACGGTCGATACTTGTGACTCCTTTGCCCGCACCCCGTCGCCGTTGTCCTCGAAGCCCCTGATTTGTGCCCCTCAGCTGTGCACACCCGTCTCTCCCCCCTCCCCCCCTCGGCTGCTTCTGCTCACCGGGCAAATTAGGAATCGGATATATTTTTCTGGAGGAACAGTTGAAATATCTTTGGCACGGTTCTGAAGGTAGCCTGGTGGAATAAAGAGTTTCTCTCAAAATGGACGGCCGTGCTGTAGACCCGGAGACGCTCTATACGAAACAAAACTGCATTGGTACGCCGGAGATATCAAGACCGTAAGGGCCGTATCTACACAGCTAACCGACTAATCTACTCTAGGCGGTGGGAGCTTTGGTAAAGTATACAAAGGGTATGATCTTCTTAGTGCCTTTGGTACTCTCTAATGCTCTTCAGCCGAACCTGACATTGAAATTTGCCTAGAGTCGACAAGCGTACAGGTCAAGCAGTTGCGATTAAGATAATTGACGTTGAAAATGCCGACGACGAAGTTGAGGATATCATCCAGGAAATATCCATCTTATCGGAACTCAATTCTCCCTACGTAACAAAGTACCACGGCTCGTACCTGAAAGGGTCGGATCTGTGGATTATAATGGAGTTTTGTTCCGGTGGGAGCTGTTCAGACTTAATGCGCGCAGGCAAGATTGAAGAAGATTATATCATGATAATTATACGGGAACTGCTGATGGGGCTGGATTATCTGCACGCCGACAATAAACTGCATCGAGATGTGAAAGGTGGGGTGCACAACCGGCCCGAAATGCTGCTGTATCAGAGATCAGGCTGCTGACGGCATCTATTACAGCGGCGAATGTTTTGCTCACGGCAAATGGGCAAGTGAAACTTGCGGACTTTGGCGTTTCCGGCCAGCTCTCAGCGACTATGACAAAGAAAAACACATTTGTAGGTACACCTTTTTGGATGGCACCGGAAGTGATCAAGCAATCCGGCCATGATCACAAGGCGGATATTTGGTCCTTGGGAATTACGGCGATTGAGCTTGCCGAGGGACAGCCACCGTACTCTGATATACACCCCATGAAAGTTCTCTTTCTTATCCCGAAGAACCATCCTCCCACTTTGCAAGGAAATTTCAGCAGACCCTTTAAAGACTTTGTGGAACTGTGCCTTAGACGAGATCCTAGGGAACGACCGACCGCCAAGGAGTTATTGAGGCACCCATTTATCAAACGTGCGAAAAAACCCACTTACCTTACAGAATTAATCGAGAGATACGAGAGATGGGTCGCTACCCACGGGAACGAGCTCTCCGACGACGAAGATGAAGGGTATACCGCTCCTCATAAACCCACTCCGGAAGAAGAAGAGCTTTGGGATTTTGGCACCGTACGTCCTGCTGGCTTGGGGCGAGTTGCCGGACTACGCGCCATGAATGACGCCGCAGCGAATGCTAGGGCTCAAGGAACGGAAGATCGTCATCGCAATGTTATCTGCCGGGATTTCGCTGCCCCTGAGAACCCCCAACTTAAGCAGCCTAATCTGAAAGCGCCACCATCGCCGCAAAAGACTCCCCAGAAGCAACATTTCTCTCCTAGCGTCATATCTACATCACAACTACCGCCGTCCAAGATACCACTCCCACCGTCTCCACAAAAGTCCACATATCATCAAGACCACCTTAATACACCCGCACCCCCTTCAAGGACATTGCTGCAACTTGAAAAGGAAAGCCCCAATAGTAAGGATTATGATAGGGCTCTGCAACAAGCACTAGCTCAAGACCTAGGGTACCTCCAGCTAGGCAACGACTCACCTCATGGAACACCAGCTCCACCATCCAACTCTCTTCCAACCCCTCCCACGAATGAGCAAAAGCTGCCTAGAAAACCTGTGTCTATGCAGCTTCCAGAAATACCACCTTTTAAAGGCGAGGCCAAAAGGACATCTTCACACAATGTGCCCGGTCAAACACTGCAATCGGTACGCCCACTACCACTTCCAGGGCAGCTTCCTCTCCCTGCTCTCCAACACGAAAATTACGCCGCAACAGGCCAGATCCAAAAACCTTTACCGCCCGCGATGTCTTCAAGGCAAACCTCGGTTTCATCTATCCAGTCCACAGAGTCCCATATCCGCAAGTCCGTTGATTCCACAACATCTCATTCCACACTCGCATTTACCACTCATCCCACACCTCCTGAAAACGAAATCACCGCTTTGAATGGCGTTATACTCCCCGCGCTTGAGGCAGCCCTTCGCCGCCGTACATGCGCCGTGCATGCACTGACACGTAATTCTAGCGCGAAGCAAAATAATCCCGCCGCGACTGAGTTAATGCAAAGACGTCAATACGCTCATGAGAAGTTAAAAAGGCTGGTTATCAAAGCAGCCGGAGTGTTTAAAGATATTGAGAAGTGGGATGATGAGGCGCCTGTTCCAATGGGTGGAGAGATTAATTCGTTTTTGGAAGGCTTTCTAGAGGAAGTGCTTGTTAGGGTTGAGCCGGAGGAGGGAGAGGGTAGCCCTGCAAAACGATAATGATCAACGAGTAATGAAGTGATGATAAATATGCTTGTTTTCCCTATTTACATGACCATTTTTCATCTTGAATAAATGAAGTCTGCTATATCACAGGCAATTCCCGGCAGCCTTTCCTTTTTTGTTAGAATTAATTTATGGATTCACTTCTCTTTTCTGAGTGGCTCAGCATTCTTAGTTATAGCAAGGTGACCTATATCTTGGGGAGATGGTTTATTGGACAAATGTACATGTCCTTGGAAGACTTTCAATGACAAATGGCTATGTGTGATATTTATGTTGAAACGTCAGGCCAAGATATTCTGTCAACTCATATAACTAACTATATGGTAACTTCTGGCCTATCAACTCTAATTATTTTCCTAGTGATCTGACTAAATACTCCCACCTTTTTTTTTACTGGTAGAGGTTTTCTCAAAGGCCTACAACCAAGATCATGCGCGGAAGCTCTAACCAACAAAACCGGGAAAAGCTCTATACGATAGATGCGTGCTGCTGCTGCTAACTAACTTAACTATCTATCCTCCCTACGCAAAATGGAGAAGACATGAGATGAAAACTCTGCAGAGAGCGCATGCGACATCTTCGAGAAGTTCCCCGAATCCAAAAAAAGTCACGTGTTAGTAAACAAATTTTTATTAGTCATGTTTGCATTCTCTTTGAGAATTCTGTAAGGGGGAGGATGCTTGTCATATTCAAGCTATCTGGAAACTGAGCTATCTACAAAAAGGTGTGTGGGTCACGTGGAGGGGTAGCCGGATTACCTAACAAATTCAAACAGGGATTTCAATGAAAGATTTTCTAACAAAAAAATAAATCAAGCAGGTCTAGATGGATGGAATCAAATGTGGAATCTGATCTACTGGGAGAATTAATCAACAATTCAAGGGATATTTATAGAGGATTCAACACTCATATAACTAGTTAGTTATAGCACAAGCATAGCGAGTGAGCACATGGTAGAGTCCCCTTCTACTTTGCATGGCTAGTTTAGTTTCAGCACGTGATTAGCTTCCTGCCAACTTGCCAAGCCAAGTCAAGTTTAGGTCTTCCTAGAGCTTGCTTGTCTCAACAAAAAATTATTGGATCCAGATTCTAAAAGCAAGAGAAGACAAGAACTCTGTATACATATCGTCAGTGGGCTGAAACCATGCAGCGAATACTGCAAGGCCAAAAAGCCTCATACAGGTTGCTTGAAACACTGAAGGCGCCTTCACTTTACAAAGCTGCTATTTTGCAGCCTTCCAAACCTTCAATGTTTGGAAAAGAGGAAAAGTTGTAAGTTGAGGTGTTCTCTGTCCATTTTACCCCTGCTTGACCTATTCTGATGAACTCTGATTTTTGTGTAGTGTTGCAGTCAAGGATCTTGTGCTTGAAAGGGAGCTTCGCGTGCAGCAACATCCAGTCATAACAGGATGTAAACACATACGTCAGATGGTAGACATCATTGACAAAGGTGAACAGGAGGACTGGAGTCCTTCACAGCCATCAGTGAAAAAGCGCATTGTTTTGGAATGGATGGACACAGATCTGTGGCGTGTCTGTCCATTCGGCAAACCATTTGCAAACCCTAAACTTCCTGCAATTGTGGCCAAGTCTATCCTCAAGGCGCTTTTGGTGTTCCAGCAGGTGAGAAGTGTACATACCGGTATGTCCAGGCTTCAACACTTTTTTAGTTTCTGATTTCTGATTCCAGGTCTAATAGATGTGAACCCAAACAATATATTTCTGTCAAATCTTGAAGGTCCTATAACCACTGTAAAACTTGGTGATCTCAATAATGGTATGTTTTCCAAGGCTTTGTTGATCATCAACCTCTACTTACCTCCATAAAAAGCATTCTCTGAAGGAGTTGCGAAAAATCATATTTATATCCAATCCCACGAGACCCGGGCACCAGAAGTGTGGAAAGGCCAAGGTGTCTGGCACTCCTCAGACATTTGGTCTCTAGGCGTGACTGTATGTGTACCTTTCATTTTCTCTGAGCCAGTTTCTTCTCTTGACTTTTGATTCCATCCTCCTCCCGCCCTTTTTTTCGCCTTGATTTCTAGTAAACTGGCCACCTAATCTTCACGGTGAACAGATGACACATTGGCTCCTATCGCGTGTCGTTTTCGGGCCCGAAGACAAAATAATACAAGACCATCAGATGGCATGGTGCCTAGCAAAAATAATTCGACTTGTGGGCCCCGTTGACACACCTGAAAACTCGGAGCATAAAGATGAGTTCGAGCTTGCATTGGGTCTAGAGATCAGTGGTTACTTGGATTCCAAGACGGGTGAGCCTAAGGCCTATATTGAGGTTGGAACCCTGCGAGAAGAACTCTCTAAACTTCCTCAAGGGATTTGTTCCGAAACTTGCATTGATTTCATTGAACATTTGCTTGTTATTGATCCGGAAAAACGGCCAACTGCTGAGATGGCTTTGAAACATCCATTTGTTGACTCCATTGAAATCTGAAGTGGCTACTAGTTTGTTTAACTACATCGTTGCTATTTCTGAGCATTCTAATTGACTTCTGCGCTCATTTTAACCGGACACTATTTTCAGAAGGAACATGGATGAGTTTATTTTCAGGGTGCATGCAAAAACAGTGCTGGTAACATCGGGCACAGTTGCCTGACATATTTGATGAACCGAATTATCATTTATATTTGAACTAACGTGCCCTAGTTTCCCAAGTTTGCCCTAATTTCCCGAGCTGCCCTGATTTCCCGAGCTGCCCTGATTTCTTCTAGCATTGTTGGTGAGGAAAGCCGGGCCTTGCAATGATGGATCGGTGGTAACGTGGAGTTTTGCGAATTCCTCGCCGTCTTCATTGAGAAACAGCAAGGTGGAATGCTTTTGACGATCCAAATCGCTCGGGTGGTCGAGGGACCTAAACTGAATGAGTCTCGTGAATTTTTAGGGCAAGGAGAAGGGGGTTTACGTGATTTTGGCGCGTGTAAGCATGTTCAGCTTTTCACTTGGAAGTATACCTGGCTTCCTGACTGCGTCGACAGCTCTCTTCAAGGTGGCATCAAGTAGCTGCTGGCTCACAGAGCCCACGGGTCGGAAAAAGGCGGTGTTTGGTCCTGTATTGACCATTTCAGCAACGCTGATGACGACGGTACGTCCGTTAATAATGACTTGACGGAAGGCCATGGTTGTATCTCTGGACAGACTGATGGAAGACGATGGGTTGAAAGGGAAGTAACAGGTGGATTCTTTAAAGATTTCTATAGAAGCAGCCGAGTTATGATCTGGGAAGAAAGACTGAAGCATGAAGTGCTTGGGAAATTGCTTTCTTTTGTACCCAAGATCTCCCCCCAACGCCCAGGATGAGCCGGCGTAGGAAAGAGCACAGCAGGCGGCAAGGACAAAGCATTGCGGTGCAGCACAGGAGCTCGGGGCGATAGCTACGACTATCATTTAAACGTAGGTTGTCTTGACGAGTGCATGGATTATGAACCAATTAACAGTAAGGTTTCAATGATCTCCGAAGCGCCTCGACAATTTTGGACATATCTGCTCGATGACTTGGGATCGAGGCAGACACGGGCTGAAACAGTTCTCATGTCCCCTCCACGAGCTGCAGAAACCCATGAAAAAGCTCATCTCTGCTGGAGACCTATATCAGTTTGGAGCACTCGAAACTGCCTTACTTCTTCCGGGGTATTCGTTGGTTACCTAGGGGGTGGGGCGTTCAGTTGGTAGTTAGATGCGCCAGCTTAAGTTACTTACAAAACTAAGCGCCGCGCTAACTAACTAGTTAACTAAACTTAACTATTTTGGCAACGGGCTCACCATCTAGTTACAGCAGTTCAGGATCTGTTCCACGCCGCAGTGATGCTATTCAACAGCAAAATACCTGATCCTACAGTAAATAGAAACTTTCCCTGGGCCAATCAATTGTGTTGGTATGGATAGCCACAATAACTAGTTAACTAGTTAACTAAGGCTTACTTACTGACTGAGTCATGGTGACTGCCCAAATTCACTCTGCATTAACTACGCCTCTGACTGGGAGTCAGCCACCAAATTATGCTCGCGCCTTCAAAGGCTCAGATCCAACCAATTGACGAGTAACAAGTTCCATAATTAGGCATCAATTTGACTGACTTCTCAATTCCTCAGTTGTTCGGTGAGGTCAAATTCTGCCCACCAGTGATCACTTGAAGGTAGACTCAGAACTTTGGTTGTTTGCCACCTCATTCCCAGCACCCACACCCATCGCAGGTTGAAGTGGATGACAAGCACTGGCAGCCTTGAATCAGTCTACTGACATAGTTAACTATAGGTAGTTACTCCGTACATAGGTAGGTAGTTAACTAGTCCGACTACGCGAGAACCTCATAGAGTCATCGCTAGATCCTTCAGTTAATCAGATCTCATGCTCTAATACAACTATCCGTGGCCTCAAATATGGATAGGGCCACGGCATGAGTTAGTTAGTTAACTAACTAGCTGCACAGCTCTTCCAACAAAAGAATCTTCATGCCGAGGCTTTCAAAACCCACGCCGCATACGACATCACTCGAACTACATGTTACCCCAAAATCTCCACCAAGACCCCGATAATCGCGCGGTTTTGAGGCCAAGGAGAACTTCTTTTTATCGCGCCGTTTCCCCGCATCCAGGCCTTATTGTCTTTCTTTTTCGCGTTCGCTTCCTATGGTGAAACCGGAATGCGTGGGCGCAGAAACCCCTCGTCAAGGCGGGCGGGGG